>JZKD02S2261928.1:15292-27625 GCA_000966675.3 Picea glauca
TTAAAATGCATTACTACCGGATTCGATAGAGACAACAAATATTGACCAATTCATTTGCAAGTTAAAAACAAACAGAGTAGCATTTCACGATGTGAATCTAACTCATGAGAGCAATTGAACCAACTGAAAATAGACAACAATCCATTTGAGCGAATCAAACAACGAGGGGTTTTAACATAATCATAGTAAATAGAAACTATCCCACGATTCGGGCAGGAATATTACTTGCATCGGCTTACATGAGCATATTGTTTTTATAAAAACAGAGTCGTTTTTTTTCAAATTAAAACCGAACAGAGAAATATTCATGATTTTTGAAAATCATATGACAGAGCATATCATTACCAACAAACTCATTGAAATAGTTTACCAATTAGAGCATCCGAACCATAACGAAATCAAATCCAACACGATTGTATTCTAATTTGAGCATGAAAACTTACTGTTCAGAGTAGATACCAAACCAATTCAATTGAAAGCACAACGTCCATTTCGTTAACTCAATCAGACACACGATCAAGTCAAATCAAATGAAAACTAATCAAATCGAAATGAGAATCTATCGGTGTCTAAACTGGGGGTGATCAAATCATATATCCAAAATGAAATTCGATTTATTTTTAGTAAAGCGAAACAATATACAGGATGAATGTTGTTACAACAGAGCTATTTCGATACATAAACATAGCTATTCGAAACCAAATTTGACTCATAATATATCCTGTTCATAAACAAAACTGAAACGATATCAAAATCATACCTGTACAACGATGAGTCGGCTTGATCATGTCAATTTGGAGTTGATAACTGCCGTAGATGATTCAACGTTTTTGAAAAGGATCGATCCTGTCATCTTCTGTTTCTTATCAATTGATCGGAGTTGGTCTTTTTGATTGGTCAATAATGCAACTTGGCTTTCCAGCAACTGGATTTTTGATTGGAGTATGGGGACATCAATGTAGTATCGCTCCAACCATAACTCGCACTAGTCACATGATGGCCGTGTGGGGTTTGAAAGAACAGGCAAGGGTTTGGGCAGATCATTGAGGGTTTCACTAGGAAATTTAATACCAGGGTAGCTAGGGTCGTTTCTTAAGCAGGGGGGAAGATTTGTTATGAAATCGTAAGGTGGCTTGGGGCATAAACCCTGCGAGTAAGGGTACTCGCTGGCTAAGAATCGTTCCACGTCAGAATCGGAATCCTCACTTATGACGATAGGGTCTCACTCAGCAGAGGGTTTAGGCTTGTTCCTTTCCATTCTTGAAATGAGACGGGAATTCCTCTTCCCTTTGGCATTAGCAGTAGGGTTTGCCTTGGGATTTTTGGTTGTAGGCTTCTTAATAGCCTCAGACTTCTCATTTCCAACGTCTGGTAAGTCAACTGGAGGGTCGNTCAAGTCTAGTTCTAAGTTCAAACTAAAGTGTAAAGCTGAGTTGTAACCAATCTCAAGTCTAGTTCTAAGTTCGAACTAAAGCATGAAGCTGAGTTATGTTTAATGCATGCAATCGGGTTACTATTTCAAGATTCCCCTCTTCCCCTCTTCAGCCTATATAATAAGAGGTCAAACCCTCTCTTCAACACAGTTCTGCAACACAGTTTTGAAACACAGTTTTCATATGCAGGTTGAGGGTGAAGCAATAGAGGAGAACATCAATGATAAAGAGGCAACATATCAAAGGTGTATTTCAAAAAGGTCTTGTAAGTCTTTGTCAGGTCAGAGTCATCTTGGCAAGCTCTTTGAGAGAAGAAGATTCATGGTGGATATTTGTAAGAGATCTTACATTATTAATGCAATAAAGGAATAAATATTGTTTGTTGGGGTTTTTCTCCCTATACAGGGTTTCCCCAGGGTATATGTGTTGTTGATATGCATGTTTACTTATCTACACAATTATTTCTAGTCGATTATGATTTGGAATTGTTGAAATATATTAAGCTCAAATCAAAGTATTGAAGAAAATAAAAGAATTAATCCGCATAAGAAATCAAGCTCATAATTTAACAGTTTTCTTGTACCCGGTACAAGTTATGAGTTTGTGTTAGCTCTATGTTCAACTTAGTACATGATATTAAATGAGTATAGTATCATGCTTGATCACCCTGATACTTGCAATATATGTGTTGGATGGATTTGATTGTTTTTTATGGTTGCATATAGATATTTTGAATAGCAATTTTGAGCTACACTTTGAATGTGCTTAGTTCAAAGTACCTTTGGATAGTTCAAATTATGTAGATTGGATGTGTGAGTTATGCCCCAAAGTCATAGCTCAAGAAGAGAAGAGGAGCATATTCTTCCAGTGTAGTTGTGGTTATGTGTTGCATTTGCTTCCAAATGGTACTTATCATCAACGAGTTTACTTGGGGACAAGTCAACAGATAGTGGTGGGGGCCTGTTGGGTCCAAGTTATGAGTGAGAATATTCTAGATATTTGTTCATTGTAATTGTCATTAATTATTTAAGTGGGATAATGGTTGATATGTTATTAATGGAAAGATAAGGGTTCTTAAATGTAAATTGGAATTTAAATGTGCTACAGAGAGAGTGGAGTTGTGGATCCTTTATCACCCACCTCCATCGAGAATTATATAATAGGGGTTTTGTTGGATATTAGAGATCATGTCTTGTGTATTGATACATGAACCCTCTCATCAATATAGAGTTTTGGGTGGATAAGGGAGTCAAAGGAGTGAATGCAGTTATGCTCCCTTTCCCACTATGGGAAAGGGAGGCATATGCAATAGGTTGTTCTTTATGTTAATGAAACAAATCTAATTAATATCATACTTTTGGTATTTATTCAATGTTTATTTATAATTGCATAATAATTATTCATGTGTTTAATTACAGTAATTAAGATTTTGTAGTTTAATAAATATTGGTATGTGAAGAATAGTCCATCAGTAGTTAAAGGTGCAACTCATGGAGGTCACCAATAAAAAAAACATTTTAGAGGAAGGATCAACAACAAGAAAAAGTTGAATTGGAATTTATTTAGGTATGCTTACAAGGCACATGAAATCAATTGCAGGAAGTGGATAAGAGTATATAAAAGGCCATTCTAGAATTCCAACCCTCTAAATGCCTTGATTTTGTGTATACTTCATGGAGGTAACTATTTCAACGAATTGAGGGGTTGCATAGACAATTTGATAGTGCTCAGTCCCAATGGAACCAACAACAACAACAACAACAATTGATGAGTCAAGTGGCCTCCTTGGTTGAGGAAGTTAAAGATACAAGGATGCAACTACACCAAGCTACAAGACAAAGCCAACCAATATTCAATGCTCTCCAGGATTGTATGGGTTTTTTGGAGTGAAGGAAAAAGCCAATTAAAGAGTTGTGGGACCAAATAAAAAAGATGAACTCAAAATATTAATCCCTCATTAACCCTCTAGAGTAGTAGACCAATTTTTAATAAATTTCGGTTGCAAATGATAGACTAGATGCAGTCCATGAGGTTGCATTGGATGGGAAGAAAGCATTGAGAGAGTTCAAGCATACATCATAGTATGCCTACTTATCCCTATGACATATTGACTCATTTGTGGATTTGGAGTGGTAGGCCCTTGTGCAGACTCAACATACAATGCTAGACAGTGAGAAGGCCCAAACATTCATTGTTGGAGCCTCCATCATTTGGGTAAGTGGCACACATAATTAGAGAAATTGGTATAATTTTGTGGCCCAACTTCAAATATCATTCATGAGTTGGCACCTTCATTTGAAGGAAAAAAATATCAGTGGGGTTAACTCAAATGTGAGTCAATGAGTGTGGTCAGGATTTTGATTGGCCCCTCTATTTTGGAAAGATGTGTAAAGGCTGGAAAGATGGAGATGCATTGTAACACAACATTGAGTCAATGAATAAGACATGATAATTGAGTGTTGATGGTTGGTTGGGTGTTAGTACTCTTTCTATTGATGTGATTTGATTTTTCCCACTATGTTATTGTGGAAATCCATTGCAAGCCTTGCAAAATGAATGATTAAAGAATTATTTGGCCCCCCCTTTCATAACTTTGTGTATGTGTCTAATATGAATTATGAATGGAGTCACATTGTTTCCTTGATGTATTCATGAATCCTAAATATTGCATGTTCAGTATATGATGATGGTTTAATTTTCCGATTCCAATGTTTAATGTTACATTCTCCACACCTCTAATGAATTCATGTTGGTAAATCAATTTAAATGTGGTTGCAGAAGTCCTGTTTAATCTCCTTGTATATTTAAATTCACAGTTGTGCTTCAGGCGATGTTACAATTTTTTTTTTCTATGGACATATGAAACCTCCCTTGGATTAAATACCCCTATACCAAGACATTAATTATACAAGTGGACACTAACATCCCTTTAAAATCATTTAACCAATCAAAAAGAGAGAGGGAGAAAGGGTGTGATGCACCTTGTTTCGAAGTTTGTCCTCGCTGCTTCCAATCTGAGCTTGATATCCAAAATCCATGGTGAAAATTGATACCTGTAATAGGAAGCAAAGAGAAACCACTACCTCCTTCTCTAGTTGATTAGATCAAACAAATTCATCCATGAAGATTGAAGGAACAATAGACAAGCAATGCAAGAATACACAAGCTTGAAGGAAATAGGCCAAGTATATTCAAATGAGAATCCAAAGAGAAAACTTACATACCACGATTGATGTAGTTGCAGGCTCTCCAATATCTCCTCTTCCAACCCTTTCATGAATCTACCAAGATCAAAATGTTGATACTCTGACTGATTACCTCTAGGATCAAAGGTTTGATACCTCTAATCTTCCTTTCTTTCACCTTGGAAATACCTCAATATATAGGCTTGAGAAGCACAACAACTATGATAAAATGAGGGATATGGTTGAGGATATGGCTCCTTGAGGTTTGGATGAGATCTTGAAATGAATCCCAAACATGAGGGTTGAAAAACACTAACCCAATCTGAAGGAGCTGGCCCATAGAATAAGGTGGAGGAGATCCCTCTTTTCCCTCAACAAGAATGGCACTCCCCCATAGTGAGATATAGGGCTCCATTAAACAAAATTATCTCTCCCTACACATGGGTAGAGGAGCATCGACACTCCCTACACATGGCCAAGGGGATCCACCCTTCATAAATTCCCATAAAAGGTCAATTTTTCCAAGGAAAAGGTGTGTTTTGAACTAGAAATGATGGTTTTCTTCCTTCCATATGACTTAGGGGTCATGGGAAACTATTTTAATGGTGTCAAGGGGTGGAGACACCTCACAAAGTGAATGTGACACTTGGGAATGTGCATATGACACTTGTGATAGTGCATGTGACACTTATAAAGGTGCATACATCACTTTGCGACACTTGCGACACTTAGGGTGCGAAACACAAATGTGATATTTTGGTGTGTAACAGATGCCCCTTAAAGTGTGAGGTCAGAAGAGAAACTAATGGTAAAAAAACTCTATAAATTATTCAATCCAAGGGTGTTAGAGTGGGAGAACCAGGTAGAGGTTGCAAACAATAATCAAACAATATTAATATATGTTCCATTTCTGAGGGAGACATACCTATGATCGGAATATGAGATGACTCAAAGAACGATCGTTGATCAATACACTATAGATTCATGAAAATACTGACTAAGGATATGACCACCAAATTTATAATGTGGATCCATACCTTCATGAATTGAACTGATCGTAGCCACACAAAATACACAGTGTAGCTACATAATGACAAAACGTAGCCACAAATCAATACAATGTGGATCTATGTGACAATATATATATCAGTAAGATTTCCAATATGGTGATTGTATTGAAATATTTTACATGCTCAAATGATCTCCATCGCAACATGGGAAAAGCACATAACAAAGTGAGCGCCCAACCCAAGGTCTTTGTCCCAATTCTGATGCAATACAAATCTAGACATGTGAATAGATGATTTGATGTCGAACATGGTAGAAACTACTGGATTACAAGTCATTGATATAAACTGTTAACAAGTGTGACCGAAATCACCAATGATGTCAATGATTCCCAAGGTACCCTAGTACATTCCAGGGAATGTGAATAAATGAGTTGAGGTCGAAAATTCATGGACTCATATGATCAGAGGTCAATGATGTAAACATATTGTCGGAAGCGAGGAGGCCTACCATTGAGACATGTAGGTCCCAAGGTACTAACTATTTTCTAAGTCTAATTCCTAGATAATGTGTTGAAGTCGAAAGGAAAAGACTCGTTGAAGGAGGGCCTTGATGTATCCCCCATCATAGACATGAAACAAACACAGGAAAGTGATGTAAGATGGTGGATCAAATGAATATGGAATGACACAGGAAATGGAAACTGGTAATATTGCAAATGGATGGTTTGAAGTGAAACTTCCCTTGAACATTATGAAGTACGAAAATTGACTTGGTAGCATTGACTCGATGAGTACCAAGAACATAATGTGACGACAATAAGAGAAATCATCGTCTGGGACGAAAAAGTAAGACAAAACAGGGAATTGGTATGACCTAGAGACAAACAGATTACCCAACTGTAAGATGAGACACAAACAAGTGCCATGTTCAAGGTCGACAACAACTGCCATAAAGGATTCCAAAAACACTGACCCACTTCCTTCAAATTCCCCCCCATCCAGATAGATGAGTACCTCTTTATTTTTTAACGAGCTTGAGCAGGATAACATATGCTCGGTAAATCTCATCCTTCAGATGAGTCCCTCGACATATGTTTAACGAACTTGAGGAAGGAGGGTTTTGGTATTGTATGGGTCCTGGAGATTGGATTTGCATAGGTCCTTCGATGCATATTTTTATGAGCCCAAAGAAGGTAAACTTGGTGGTTTTTCACATTTATAGGGTCTAAAAAAAACTTAAAGATGACTCCATGGATGACTTTTTCATAAATTTAGTCTCCCAAGCCCGAAAAAATTGTAAAAAAATACAAGTGAGAACTCTTCTAATAATGCTTGAATAGAGTAGTCTTTTTTCGTAATTAGTCTCGCGAGGCCAAAAAAGAGATAAAATACCACTCAAAAGATGCTCTTTCAAACCTTTTAATGAGTTTGAAAGGAAGATAGATCACTCAACAATCTTTTCATGTTTAGGGAGTCTGAAAAGAGATTAAAGGAGACTCCAAAGAGTTCCCAATGGAATGTCCAAAGGTTTTGAATGGGACCCATGTATGGTTGGTACTTCTCCCCCAACTACGTGATGGAAGCTAGTGGCTTTGCTCCAGCATGATGTTTGGAGGCTAGAGATCCCCCTCGCCAAGCTGCATTTCATCCACTGATGCTTAAGTTTTCCCCGATTTCTGTACTTGATGGAGAAAAAGGGTCAATAGACAAAGGTGGATGAAAGAAAGGTTAAATTACAAGATCTAGTGAAAGAATCGACTCAACATCTATGAAATTTAGCGAAAGACTCGACTGAACAAGAGAGGTGGCTGTTTCATTTTTTAACGATATTGACACTGGAAAAGAACTATGCTCGTGACTAGGTACTACCAAAGGATCAGATTAAGGTAGGTTTCATTTTTACACAAGATTGAAACTAGAAACTATGCTTGAGGCCCTCTATTTCATTTTTTTAACAAGCTTAACAAAAAAACGATAACTCTACTCAAACCTGGTTAAATTTTTTAACGAGCTTGAAATCAAGAAATAAACTATGTTCAAAGCTGGGTTTCATTTTTTAACGAGCTTGAAAGTAGGAAATAAACTATGCTCAAAGTTGGGTTTCATTATTTAATGAGCTTGAAATCAACAAATAAANTCAAGTCTAGTTCTAAGTTCGAACTAAAGTGTAAAGCTGAGTTGTAACCAATCTCAAGTCTAGTTCTAAGTTTGAACTAAAGCATGAAGCTGAGTTATGTTTAATGCATGCAATCGAGTTACTATTTCAAGCTTCCCCTCTTCCCCTCTTCAGCCTATATAATAAGAGGTCGAACCCTCTCTTCAACACAGTTCTGCAACACAGTTTTGAAACACAGTTTTCATATGCAGGTTGAGGGTGAAGCAATAGAGGAGAACATCAATGATAAAGAGGCAGCATATCAAAGGTGTATTTCAAAAAGGTCTTGTAAGTCTTTGTCAGGTCAGATTCATCTTGGCAAGCTCTTTGAGAGAAGAAGATTCATGGTGGATATTTGTAAGAGATCTTACATTATTAATGCAATAAAGGAATAAATATTGTTTGTTGGGGTTTTTCTCCCTATAGAGGGTTTCCCCAGGGTATATGTGTTGTTGATATGCATGTTTACTTATATACACAATTATTGCTATTCGATTATGATTTGGAATTGTTGAAATATATTAAGCTCAAATCAAAGTATTGAAGAAAATAAAAGAATTAATCTGCATAAGAAATCAAGCTCATAATTTAACAGTTTTCTTGTACCCGATACAAGTTATGAGTTTGTGTTAGCTCTATGTTCAACTTAGTACATGATATTAAATGAGTATAGTATCAGGATTGATCACCCTGATACTTGCAATATATGTGTTGGATGGATTTGATTGTTTTTTATGGTTGCAGATAGACATTTTGAATAGAAATTTTGAGCTACACTTTGAATGTGCTTAGTTCAAAGTACCTTTGGATAGTTCAAATTATGTAGATTGGATGTGTGAGTTATGCCCCAAAGTCATAGCTCAATAAGAGAAGAGGAGGATATTCTTCCAGTGTAGTTGTGGTTATGTGTTGCATTTGCTTCCAAATGGTACTTATCATCAAAGAGTTTACTTGGGGACAAGTCAACAGATAGTGGTGGGGGCCTGTTGGGTCCAAGTTATGAGTGAGAATATTCTAGATATTTGTTCATTGCAATGGTCATTAATTATTTAAGTGGGATAATGGTTGATATGTTATTAATGGAAAGATAAGGGTTCTTAAACGTAAATTGGAATTTAAATGTGCTACAGAGAGAGTGGAGTTGTGGATCCTTTATCACCCACCTCCATCGAGAATTATATAATAGGGGTTTTGTTGGATATTAAAGATCATGTCTTGTGTATTGATACATGAAACCCTCTCATCAATAGAGAGTTTTGGGTGGATAAGGGAGTCAAAGGAGTGAATGCAGTTATGCTCCCTTTCCCGCTATGGGAAAGGGAGGCATATGCAATAGGTTGTTCTTTATGTTAATGAAACAAATCTAATTAATATCCTACTTTTGGTATTTATTCAATGTTTATTTATAATTGCATAATAATTATTCATGTGTTTAATTACAGTAATTAAGATTTTTTAGTTTAATAAATATTGGTATGTGAAGAATAGTCCATCAGTAGTTAAAGGTGCAACTCATGGAGGTCACCAATAAAAAAAACATTTTAGAGGAAGGATCGACAACAAGCAAAAGTTGAATTAGAATTTATTTAGGTATGCTTACAAGGCACATGAAATCAATTGCAGGAAGTGGATAAGAGTATATAAAAGGCCATTCTAGAATTCCAACCCTCTAAATGCCTTGATTTTGTGTAGAATTCATGGAGGTAACTATTTCAATGAATTGAGGGGTTGCATAAACAATTTGATAGTGCCCAGTCCCAATGGAACCAACAACAACAACAACAATTGATGAGTCAAGTGGCCTCCTTGGTTGAGGAAGTTAAAGATACAAGGATGCAACTAGACCAAGATACAAGACAAAGCCAACCAATATTCAATGCTCTCCAGGATTGTATGGGTTTTTTGGAGTGAAGGAAAAATCCAATTAAAGAGTTGTGGGACCAAATAAAAAAGATGAAATCAAAATATTAATCCCTCATTAACTCTCTAGAGTAGTAGACCAATTTTTAATAAATTTCGGTTGCAAATGATAGACTAGATGCAGTCCATGAGGTTGCATTGGATGGGAAGAAAGCATTGAGAGAATTCAAGCATACATCATAGTATGCCTACTTATCCCTATGACATATTGACTCATTTGTGGATTTGGAATGGTAGGCCCTTGTGCAGACTCAACATACAATGCTAGACAGTGAGAAGGCCCAAACATTCCTTGTTGGAGCCTCCATCATTTGGGTAAGTGGCACACATAATTAGAGAAATTGGTATAATTTTGTGGCCCAGCTTCAAATATAATTCATGAGTTGGCACCTTCATTTGAAGGAAAAAAATATCAGTGGGGTTAACTCAAATGTGAGTCAATGAGTGGTCAGGATTTTGATTGGCCCCTCTATTTTGGAAAGATGTGTAAAGGCTGGAAAGATGGAGATGCATTGTAACACCTTCATGACATGAAATGATCGTAGCCACACAAAATACACAGTGTAGCTACAGAATGACAAAACGTAGCCACAGATCAATACAATGTGGATCTATGTGACAATATATATATCAGTAAGATTTCCAATATGGTGATTGTATTGAAATATTTTACATGCTCAAATGATCTCCATCGCAACATGGGAAAATCACATAACAAAGTGAGCGCCCAACCCAGGGTCTTTGTCCCAATTCTGATGCAATACAAATCTAGACATGTGAATAGATGATTTGATGTCGAACATGGTAGAAACTACTGGATTACAAGTCATTGATATAAACTGTTAACAAGTGTGACCGAAATCACCAATGATGTCAATGATTCCCAAGGTACCCTAGTACATTCCAGGGAATGTGAATAAATGAGTTGAGGTCGAAAATTCATGGACTCATATGATCAGAGGTCAATGATGTAAACATATTGTCGGAAGCGAGGAGGCCTACCATTGAGACATGTAGGTCCCAAGGTACTAACTATTTTCTAAGTCTAATTCCTAGATAATGTGTTGAAGTCGAAAGGAAAAGACTCGTTGAAGGAGGGCCTTGATGTATCCCCCATCATAGACATGAAACAAACACAGGAAAGTGATGTAAGATGGTGGATCAAATGAATATGGAATGACACAGGAAATGGAAACTGGTAATATTGCAAATGGATGGTTTGAAGTGAAACTTCCCTTGAACATTATGAAGTACGAAAATTGACTTGGTAGCATTGACTCGATGAGTACCAAGAACATAATGTGACGACAATAAGAGAAATCATCGTCTGGGACGAAAAAGTAAGACAAAACAGGGAATTGGTATGACCTAGAGACAAACAGATTACCCAACTGTAAGATGAGACACAAACAAGTGCCATGTTCAAGGTCGACAACAACTGCCATAAAGGATTCCAAAAACACTGACCCACTTCCTTCAAATTCCCCCCCATCCAGATAGATGAGTACCTCTTTATTTTTTAACGAGCTTGAGCAGGATAACATATGCTCGGTAAATCTCATCCTTCAGATGAGTCCCTCGACATATGTTTAACGAACTTGAGGAAGGAGGGTTTTGGTATTGTATGGGTCCTGGAGATTGGATTTGCATAGGTCCTTCGATGCATATTTTTATGAGCCCAAAGAAGGTAAACTTGGTGGTTTTTCACATTTATAGGGTCTAAAAAAAACTTAAAGATGACTCCATGGATGACTTTTTCATAAATTTAGTCTCCCAAGCCCGAAAAAATTGTAAAAAAATACAAGTGAGAACTCTTCTAATAATGCTTGAATAGAGTAGTCTTTTTTCGTAATTAGTCTCGCGAGGCCAAAAAAGAGATAAAATACCACTCAAAAGATGCTCTTTCAAACCTTTTAATGAGTTTGAAAGGAAGATAGATCACTCAACAATCTTTTCATGTTTAGGGAGTCTGAAAAGAGATTAAAGGAGACTCCAAAGAGTTCCCAATGGAATGTCCAAAGGTTTTGAATGGGACCCATGTATGGTTGGTACTTCTCCCCCAACTACGTGATGGAAGCTAGTGGCTTTGCTCCAGCATGATGTTTGGAGGCTAGAGATCCCCCTCGCCAAGCTGCATTTCATCCACTGATGCTTAAGTTTTCCCCGATTTCTGTACTTGATGGAGAAAAAGGGTCAATAGACAAAGGTGGATGAAAGAAAGGTTAAATTACAAGATCTAGTGAAAGAATCGACTCAACATCTATGAAATTTAGCGAAAGACTCGACTGAACAAGAGAGGTGGCTGTTTCATTTTTTAACGATATTGACACTGGAAAAGAACTATGCTCGTGACTAGGTACTACCAAAGGATCAGATTAAGGTAGGTTTCATTTTTACACAAGATTGAAACTAGAAACTATGCTTGAGGCCCTCTATTTCATTTTTTTAACAAGCTTAACAAAAAAACGATAACTCTACTCAAACCTGGTTAAATTTTTTAACGAGCTTGAAATCAAGAAATAAACTATGTTCAAAGCTGGGTTTCATTTTTTAACGAGCTTGAAAGTAGGAAATAAACTATGCTCAAAGTTGGGTTTCATTATTTAATGAGCTTGAAATCAACAAATAAA
>JZKD02S2261939.1:25088-52363 GCA_000966675.3 Picea glauca
TTATTAATGATCTGCATAATTACATATACAAAATTAGGCTCTTGGCCTTTAACTCCTAGGCTCTCCAGCCTAATAAACACATAATCCCACCAGCGTATATACACTTGGCTCAACAACATATAAACATGATTACAACTCATAATATAACTGGGGCTAGTCCTTCGGGTATTACACCAATGCAATAGAGCGTTGAGTGGTGTTGGTGGTGTGATAAGAATAAATGAGAACTCTCTTTACAGATGGACTTTCAGTTGTGGCCCAGGCACCAACACAAGGGAAGAGCTATTGGGTGCCTAGGCTACACTTCCCTTGGCCATGAGGCTTAATATTGATCACCTTCAACTGACCGGTGACTCAAAATTTATCATAGATTGGCTAAATCATAGTGGAAAGCTTCAATCAATCACCCTCTTGGCTTGGCTGGACCAAATCAAATCAGTCCAATGCCACTTCAAGAAGCTCATATTCTCTCATACTACTCGAGAGTACAATAGGGAAGCGGACTTGCTATCTAAGACAACTCTTAAAAAAAAACTAGGTCTGATCACTTACAACCATTGGCTAGATGACCATGAGGGCCCTTCACATGTTATCAAATTATTCTAAGTCTGGAGCCTTCAGTTCCTATCGACATCATTGGTTTTCTCCTATCTTGGTTTCTCTTATGGCAGACATTCTTGATATTCTCCGCTTTTCTTTCCCTCTCTACTTTTCCGACTTGTTGTTTTTATTTCTTTACTTCTGGGGCAGTTTCTCTCCCCTTCGAATTATAATAAATAAATTAAGAATAATGTTCCTAAAAAAAATCCTCTATTTCTGAATGGAAAAGCTCCTATACTAATTATAATTATATAGTGCAAATTAGGATCACAATCTCATTTCTCCATTTTGTCTTTAACTTCTATGGGTTATGAAAACATATCCTTTGAATTTTCTCCAATCTAGCAAACACATGATTAATGTAATAACCACAACAATATTCACATCTACATAGCCTCTACTCATTCTACCATACAAACTTACAATTAGTTCCAACTTTAAATAGATGCTTAGTGTTATCATTCATCTTTTATTTATACAAATACCTCACTCCTTTACAAAACAATTATATACCTATATAAATAAAAAATACATCAACTCACAATCTCTTTAATAAATGGAAAGGTGCAACAACCCTCCGTTACACCTAAGAAAAGCGAAGCACCAAAAGTTAATTTTTTTTTTTGCATTAAGAAATTAACATCAACACATGATCACATCATCTCATAATCAACAACATCATAACTAAAAGCAGTACCAACTACTCATCATGGAAATCACTAACGACGCATTCAACGCATCAACGAAGTATGGTAGCATATAAACATAAATAGAATAGAAAATTATGACATCATAACCATATTGAAATAATTTACATCACCATTCAATCAAATAATGAATATAAAATGACTACCCTCCCAACCTACCCTGCAAGGTTAGGACCTCCATGACACATAATGATCCAGCTAAGATCCAAGTCATCCCTGACTGGCCAGCCTCGACCACACTGACCGAGATTTAGAGCTTCTTGGGACTAGCCAACTTCTACCGATGGTTCACGTTGGGATTCTCCCATATTGCATGGGCCCTCATCCAGGTGACCAAGGGTGGTGGCAGGGCCAAGTTCGTGTGGGGGAAGGAACAAAAGCAAGCATTAGATGATCTAAATCATCACTTGTGCTCAACGCCAATAATCTCCTTTCATGATCTGCAACAACCATTCAAGATTGAGACTGATGCATCTAAATATTCTATGGGCATAGTTCTCACTCATCACGGTCATCCGGTGGCATACCATAGTGAGACACTCTAAGATATTGTCCGAAAATACCCCACCTATGACAAGGAAATGTATTCCATTATACAAGAATGTCGTCAATGGAAACAATACATTTTGGGAAAGGAGATGATCATACACACTGATCACAAGCCTCTACAATTCATACAGACACAGGGGAAATCACATAACAACCACCATCAAAAGTGGTCCACCTACCTGCAACGGTTCCAACTCAACATCAAGTATAAGACATGTATCTCAAATTGTGTTTTTGACTACCTCATTCTACCTCATGTGGTTGCACTCACCACTATGCTCCATTCCTGTGGACATGAAGCATTTGAGTGGCCCCAACTTTATCAGTAAGATTCAAACTTCGCCACCACCTATCAAATCTTGGGTAGAGGCACGACTGTCACCGATTTTCACATCCAGGATGGACTATTATGTCACCTGGGCCATCTCTGTGTTCCTACAATTGAGCGTGCAAAGATGATTTGGGAATCCCATTATAGTCGGATGACAGGACATTTTGGCATGGAGAAAATTGTGGTCGTTCTTCAAAAACATTTTTATTGGCCAAAACTTCAACAGGACATCAAAACATATATCAGACCTTTCATTGCCTCTGCCATTGCCAAGACAACCATCAAGAAGAAAGGCTTATACACCCCTCTTCCCACTCCCAAGAAGCCTTGGGAATCCATCTCAATGGATTACATGTCTGGAATTTTGTCCACTAGGCAAGGGAATCACTGCGTATTTGTGGTCGTTGATTGGTTTTTGAATATGGCCACCCTCATAGCTTGCAAGAAGAATATCACAATGAAAAATAATGCCAATCTCTTATTCGAACAAGTGTGGGTCCACTTTGGGATAACACAGACCATGATCTCCGACCGGGACAACAGGTTCCTCAACACATTTTGGTCAAGTCTCTAGTCACTATTGGACACCAAGCTCACAAAATACACTGCTTTCCACCCCTAAAAAAACAACCAAACAGAGGTCGTCAATCAGATGATTGTGAACATCCTACGCATGTACAAATCTAAGTATCCATGTACATGGGATGGGAATCTCCCTTATGTTCATCACAATTACAGTAGGGATCTCCATAGCTCCACCGACCATAGACCATTCCAGGTGGGGCTGAGATTCCAACCCTTGGGACCCATTGATGTTTCACTTCCTCTTGCCACCACACAGACAAACTCTTCCCATGATCATTCTGCGATCGATAAAGCCACCAAATTTAATGAGCGGATTTAGCACATCCGCTAATAGGTCCAAGATATTTTGCATAAATACAATGCTAAGTACAAGGAGTGCCATGATCAACACAGAGTACCACACCAGTTTTAGGTTGTTGAAAAATTCTAGTTACATTTACAGAAGGAGCATCTCATAGGGAAAAATTGGAAGCTTCGCTTACTTCACTATGGGCCTTACACTATCACCAAGGTCATGGGTAGAAATGATTTTGAATTCAACATTCCACCCTTCCCTGGCATGCACCCAGTGTTCAATGTGGACCTCCTTTGACCATATTTTCAACCATTATTGAACACCTCATAGATTGCAGAACAACTGACACACACATAGCTCAATCCTGACTGCATGGAACAAGCATCCACTGATCATATAGTGGACACACAGGTCAAGGGAACTCACCAACATATGATCCATGTTTATTAGGTTGTCAAGGCAGGGAAAATCCTACACCAAGGCAAGTAACTCACCCGGGGCCAAATCCAACAAAAGTTTCCTCACCTGATGGGGGAAATCAATGCAATGGATATCATTCCTTCCTAAGGGGGGAGGATTGATCCAATTGGCTATTGGTGGCCACCCACCTATTCCAACTAGATCCTCTTGTCCATTTTTAGTTCAACACGTTCTTTTATACTTCTTTGTAATTGTGGGTTCTACACTATTGGGGATGTACAAATCCCTACACATGTTCCAGGTGGATATTGGTGGCCTCACACCTAATCCAACTGGATTATTTTGTATGTTTTCATGTCAACACATCTTGATGTACTTCCAGGGACGTTTTGGAGGCCTAAACATTGTTTTTTTGGCTTGCAACAATGAAATTGTATACAGAGTTAGAGTTTGACGACATAATGTGTAGTTTTCTGAAATAACTTTCCAGCGGGCTATCACACGCCTAAAACAGAGGTCGTATGAAAAATTTACGACCACGGGAAATTGAGGTACCAACTTACCCATAGGGGCCAACATGACTTTTGACGTTTCACTTCCTAGGGTTAGGTTTTTGGACGTTTAGGGTTTTGGCATTCATGAGTAATATAAAAAATGCCTCTAGAGCCTCATTGTAATTAATTCTGCTCAAACGGATGTGCGTAGTAGCCACATCTCTTCTCAGAGATAGCTACCACCATTCAAGAAAGTGTTTCAGTTATGCAGTTTTATAGTTTCAACCTATTTCATTATTCAATAGAAGATATTTTTCACTAGATATATGTGTTATTCTTTATATCTTTGTGTTTATTGTATTAATTCTGTTAATTAGTTCATTCCACTCCTAAATCCGGATCACATAAGCAACACTCAAGCGCAGGTTCCAATTGATTTTAACCATTTAAGGTCTCAGGGATGGTGACTGTTCTGAGGAACAAGGAGGTGTCTACATCCCACTAACAACAAGTCCAACATGAAATATATCAATCCATAAATCCTATTCATCAATCAATCATGGCGCAAGGGTAATCATTATCGTTATCAATCATACATCAAAATTTAATCATTCATTGCATTCGAGAGTAAATCATTTTAGAACAATCACCTGTCAACTTAAGTGATGGAGCAAGAGAAAACTAGTTTCTAAATTAGTCATACATCTACATAATTTCATGTTGCAAGATTAATTAAAAAATTATTCATGACGCAAGAGTGATCAACGTTAAATTCAAGGTGCAAGAGAAATATTACAAAGCAATCACATGCCCACTTAAATTAAGGTGCACAAGTAAATTTTATTACTAAACTAATCATTCATCACCATTATTGCAATGTGTGTGAGTAATCAAATCTAAATCATTGTACATCCATCATTATTCCAATGCGCAAGCAATCCAATTATTTAATCACAACATAATTAATGGCGCAAGGTAAATATTCATTAAGTTTTTATGGCGCCAAAAGTAACTACACACATGTCCATCCACACATAACTATATATCATGGCGCAAGTAATTATCAATTAAATTAAGGCGCAGACGAAATAATCACTCAATCCATTCAGTATCAACATTAATTCAATGGTGCCAGAGAACCCATTACTTAGTCATTACACATAAACAAATTTTTCATAGCACAAGCAGTCCAATGTCTAAGCAATCATTCTTTACATCAAGATTTTGTTGTGTGTAAGAAGTCTAATATCTAACAAACATACATTATATTATAATTTCAGTGTGCACAAAGAGTCCAATCTATTAATTTAGGGTCACAAAGGAATAACTACAAGCAACCACATGTCTACTTTATTCAAGGCGCGCAAGCAAATTTAATCACTTAATTTATCACACTTCAAGATTATTCAAGCGCTAGGAGAATCCATAGTTTGTTCCTTGGATTTATTCAGGCGGGCCTAAGCCCCTTTTTAAAATGACCAGTGAGGCATAATAAAACATATTAGATATCTGACATCAAAATTTAATCAGAACATTTAAATAACATTTAAGTTGAACATTTTAATAACCCTTTACATTGAACATTAAATAAAAATTCAGTTGAACATTAATAAACATTTAATTTCACCTTAAATAAACATTCAAGTTGAGCATTAAATACACATTAAGTTGAACATTCAATAACATTTATTTGAACCTTTAATAAGCATTTAAGTTGCGCATTTATTTGGGCCTAGGTATCAGATATCAAAATTTAATTGAATAATTAATAAACATAAAACAAAAACTGATAATAAAAATAAAATATAGATATCACTTACCCCAGATACAAAGCTAAATTGAAGGCTTAAAAAGATGAGTTGACCAGCTAAACAAAAGAAGGTCCCCATACACATGCAACTTGCTATAAATGCCAAACTGATGAGTGAATAAGTAGCAATTCACAAAATAAGGAAGCCAACATAAATTCACTGAGTTATTAAGAAAAAAAACTAAGATTTTGTATGGAAGAATGTTGTGTAAAAAGGAGGTAAATCACAGAGAGAAGGAAACATAAATTTCACTGAGTTATTAAGCAAAACGTTGAGATTTTGTAAGAGAAATTTGTGTCAATTTCCTCCCCACGCAGTAATATGCTAACACAAAATCGCACAGAGATATGTGGTCGATTTGGGTGGGTTTATTCCATGAAAACACAGAGATAATATAACACCAAAAACATGTAGATATATGTGGTCTATTATGGTGGGTTTCTTCCATGAAAACGCATAGATAATCTAGCACAAAAATGCGCAGAGATCTGTGGTCGATTATGGTGGGCTTCTTCCATGAAAACAAAGAGATACCATGAAGAAAATAATTTTAAAAAGGTAGGGAAATCACTGTGTAAAGAGGTGAGGATTCGCTAAGAAAAAGTAGATAAAATCGTTGTGTAAATAAAGTGAAAACTGTTGGGCCAAAGAAAGTGAAATTCATTGAGTTTTAGGGGAAATATTTCTCTGTGTAAAAGGAAGAAAAGAAACGCAGACCAATTCCATTTAAATTTCAGAGCTTGGGTTCGCCAGGGAGAAGGTGAATTAGATTAAGCAATTGACCAATCCATTTAAATTTAAAATCTTGGGTTTCTCCAAGGAGAAAAAAATGAAATCAATAAGCAATGGTGAAAGCATAAGGATGGGATATTTTCTCATAGGGAAACACATAAATACAAATGATGGGATCACCGCAACTACATAATTAATTTAAATCTCAATAAAATTTGAACCTTCAATGGAATTACCCCAACAATACTTATACAATAGAATTAAACTACATTTTAATTTGAATCTTAATGAGTTCATTCTCAGTTTCAGATTACCGTAACTGAAGTCAAAGAATCTGAAGTTGTTATTCTGCACTTGCGCTCCCTCCAGTCACCCGCTTTCTAACCATTGAGACTTCAATGGCACCTCATGTTATCACACGAAGTTGTTAAGGGTCGCATGAAGTTGTTATTAATACCTAAGTCTATACCCCTGCCTTGTCTCTCTCTTTTTTTCATACCTTCCTCGAAGTTTTTCCTCTTCTGGTTAATAAATTCGGTTTCTCTTTTGTTAAATAACTTGGTTTTCCTTGGTGTCTTGCTTGACTGATTTTTTGTACAATTTTTTTCCGTTTTTCCTAAAGGATAAACACATATCATGATTTGGTTCAAATTTATTGGTCATCTTGTTTTCCATTGATTGATCTCACAACAGGTCGTCCAAGTCCTTTGTTTGCATAGGAAATACCCATGAGCACAAAACACAACATTCAGAGAAATCCATTTCGGGCTTGAAATATAAGCAAACAAACAGGTTCTATTTTAAACTGTAAGATCTGAGCGAGAGAAATATCAACCATCAGATCAAGCAAAGATTAAGTCACGACCATCAGATATCATTGGAGAGAAATTGAAGGTGGGGAGGCATCACAGGGATCGAGAAGCAAATTAAAGTTTTTTCAAGTTGTGAGCCTGCAATCGCTCATTATCGTTGATCTTTCTAGATCAATAGATCAATGGTGCATATTGATCTCGCTATGAAGGAGCATATTCTCATTGTAGGGATCGGGAAGGAAATTAAAGTTTGTGCAAGTTGTGAGCCCAAAATCGCTTAGGATCATTGATATTTCTAGATCAATAGATCAATGGTGGATATCGATCCCACTACGGATGAGCATATTCTCTTTGCGAAGATCAGAAAGGAAATTAAAGAGTGAGCAAGTTGAGTTTTTGAAATCACTCGTGGTCATTGATATTCAAGCAAGGGACACGTGTCAGGTGATCTCATACTCTAAGAGGAAGCAAGTAGAAGCTGACTGAGTAAAGGACTCCTGAAGGCCCAAAGCCCGAAGTTCATCTGGATCGTCCATCAACGAGGACACATGGTGCCATATCTATCACTTCGGAGACCTAGCACTCTAGAAGGTTTATGGAGTGAAGCACTAGAGCAAGAATTACCCAAAGTTACAAAATAAATCTTGGTCGTCCAAATCAAGAGCCCACGTGCAAGCATATCTAACACTTCGAAAATACTACATTTCGGAGGATTGTGCGAGCAAGAAGAAAAAAATCCTAAACCCTGAACTCCCAAATGGAATCTCGGTTGTCCAAATCAAGAGGCTACGTGCAGGTAGTTCTAACACTTCAGAAATATGACACTTTGTAGGATTACACGAGCAAGAAAAAGAAAACTTCTGAATCCCGAACTTCTGAAGTGAATCTCTGCCATCCAAAAAAAGAGGAAATGTGGAGGAATATCTCTCACTTCGGAGATATGACACTCTGGAGGATTGTAGGAACTATGCATTGAAAAGGACCAAAGCCCAAAATCCTGAAGTAATTTTGGACCGTTGATCTCAAATCAACAAGATCCATTGATCTTTGCAACAGGTAAGAAAGGAATATCACTCGAAGGCCCATAATCTCGAAGTACCCCCTTTGGAAATCTCGCTCACCCATCCACCTCTTCATCCACTCACCTCATCTCCTTGTTTGACATTCCCCCCCACATCCTCTTGTTCATAACCGATCATGTTTTCCCCATGACCGTTTGGCCGACAACTGTTCCAGTAAAGATCCCATGTTGAATTAAGCTGACAAGTTACCAGTGTCGTCATCCTCTTTCATTTACAAGGTAATTCACAGTAAGGTTATGCAAAGGTATATATGGAAAAGGAACCAGTGCGAGAGAGGAGTAAGCAGATCATGTGCATTTGAAGAACATCGCACTGGAGGAGATGTGCCCAAGAAACAATAATTCATGAGATTTATATCTTGTCAGAGTTGTTGCCAACAGGCTCCCTGATTCTAGAATTCTTTTAGATCCACTTGCACAGATGTTAAACAAGTAACTTTTTGTGGAGAATCCTAGGACAGGAAGGCCAACTTGCATCTCAAGTTGTTATCTACTGTTTTGATTATAAATTCTTGAGAAAAATGTCATGTTGAGCTTCTGATGGTTAAGAAGAGATCCCTTTTGCAATATTTTGACTAAACATAGTTGTTCTCTGGTTATGTATGAGACTTGAGACATTTTTATTAATAGAAGTCAGTTTCATTTCATCATCTTGTTTCCTCTAATTTTGAAATTATCATTATTGGATGATCCATATGAGATGTTGTGGTTTTTTTATAATGGAGGTTTGATTATAATGTTGCTATGAATGTTTTTCAATATTTTAAACTTTAAGTTCAAGAAGTTCTTGTGGCTGAGTTTTTCTTCTCCTATCTTCTTGAAGTACTGATGCGTATAGCATACCTCTCCACATTTCTCACTAAGTCTTCCTTCTATTAACCTTTATCCTTAAACCACTGACTAAAGTTAATGAAAACCTCATTTTCTTATGCATTCTATCCCTGATTTTTGTGCCAAAACATTCTTATGTTGAGTTTTTTCCATTTGAACTTTCATCATAAATTTACATTCACAAACCTTTTGATGGGTACTGGGCTTATCCTCTTGCAATATGAGGGTGATTCATAGTGCTAACATTCTTGGAACTACTGTCGAGGAATGAATTGAAGACATTTCCATTGGATTGAACGACAAAGAAATATTGATTTTGAAGGTGCATTAGAATTCAGTACATTAAATATTTCAACTTGCACCCGATGACTCCACTGTTTTAGTTCTGTCTCCCAAAGGAAAACACACGAGGTCTACTTCACATCTACCTTTGGAAACAATTGAAGATGAACCAGATAATATTATCAAGAAAGGAGAGGCTTCTCAAGAATTCTTTTCAACTACTGTACCAGGTACTTCTGGTCATTTACATGATTCTACTTTTAAAAATCCAGTAGCTATATCAAATCCTCCTCTTTTACCTTTTGTTGAAGTTTCTAGAAGTTTGGATTTTAAAAATTTTCCTGTTGAATACTCTTTTTTTAGCCCCAAATTGAAAGAAGAAAATTTTGAAACTCTTGATTTTCCTGATGTTGTAAGTTGGTTCAAAATTGAGAGTCTTGAAGATTTTTCTACTTTGGGATTTCCTACTCCTCCTCCTATCAAATTTATTGTGACTAAAGAAGAGGAAACCTCTTTTCCCTTGGACCCTATACCATCTTCCTCCAAGACTCAAACTCTTCCTATGAAAATTGAAACCTCTTCATCCAAGCTTCCTCTTTCTCCAAAAATCCAAGTTGCATTTGTAGTTGTCAAAACTGTATCTCACCCTTGTTCCCCTATAGTTCACAACCCAATGGCAGGTGCTAATCTTCCTAGAAATATGATAGATGCCATAATGTTTTCTAGGTATGCCCCTCTCATTTTACCTCATCCTATGAATCCTCTTATATTTGGAGACTACCTTAAGTACATGCCCAAGTTCACAGGGGAGGAAGACATAACTGCAGAGGAACACCTTGCATCTTTTTATAGTTATGCATATAATCTTAACATTAATAAGGAATATGTATGGATGAGGGTATGTGTACAAAGTCTTGATGGTGAAGCTATCAAATGGTTTAGGGGTTTTACTCTTGGATATATTGTCGGGATTGAATCTTTGGATGATTCTTTCTTGAGACATTGGGGAGATAAAAAGGATTTCCTTTATTATATTACAAAATTTGGATCACTTAAGAGGAAAGAGGGGCAATCTGTTTCAGACTTCTCAAAAATATTTAATAAAATGTACAAAAATATTCCCACTAAAATAAATCCTACATAAACATGTGCCAAGATTACCTATGCCAGTGCTTTTTACCCTGAGTTTTGCCTCATGTTGAGAGAAAGAAGATCTACCTCTTTAGCTCATATGCAATATGCAACCTTAGAAGTAGAATTTAATATATTGGCAACTGAAAAACTTAGGGGAAGTATGATAGAGATAGAAGGAAAGGTAAGGATGAAGCTTCAACCTCAGAATCCTCTATTGTCCACCCTCAAGTTGATGAACTTACAAAATTGGTAAAATCACTTTCTGCTTAAATGGAGAAGTTGAAACTTGAAGGAAAATAGATCTATAGGAACACACAAAATTTTGATAATAGAGGAAACTTAAGAATAAAAAAACATGCCCCTTAGGTCCTCCAAAGAGATCAAAGAAATAGGGATAGGGATGATAAAAAAGTCCAAGCCCCTCTCCAAAACAACCTTGTTGCTAATGAAGAAGGAGAGGACGAGGAAACTGATCCCGAAATCCATTGCCTTGGTGACACATCTTCATCTCCTCATTTGACCCAATCTGCATATGAAGAGTCTCTCATGGATAGTTAGTTAAATGAATTGAGTAAAGGGGAAAAAACAGATGACAATCCTAGTAAATACAACCTAAGGTCCAAAAAGAAGGAGGGAAAGACTGACACTTCTGATCAACCCACTAAAATAGAAAATTATGCTAAGGCTATGACAACTAGAAACAAAGGAAAAGATGCACAAATCCCTAAAGCATTAATTAAGAGTCCCACCCCAGAAATTAAAGAGATTCTAAAATCGCCATCCTCATTTAGCTTTGAAAGTGAGATTCAAAAGATCAAAATACCTATACCTTTTTTGGAGCTGATCAAGAATGAGGAATTCAAAATATATCTTTCTAAAATGCTACAGCCTGAGCCTCTCTCTAATTCCACATATTCAGTCAACCTTCAAGATGAAAAACCAACAGTCATCTTGGGACCTTTGGTAGAACATAGGGATGAATATTCCCCTCCTTTCTACACATCATTAAACATTCATGATAAAGTGTTGCACAACTGCTTGATGGAATCAATGGCATCTCATAACATCATTCCTAAAACTTTCATGGATGAGCTTGGGTTGGAAATTACAAAAACTTACCATGACCTATACTCATTTGATTCTAGTAAGGTGAAGGGTCTTGGGGTTATTAAAGACATGGTTGTTACCCTGTTCCAATTGCCAATGAAAAGTGTGGTCATGGATATTGTGGTGGCTGATGTCCCTCCTAAGTTTGGTATGCTCTTGTCAAGATCTTGGATCAAAAGACTAGGGGGAAATTTTCGGATGGAACTTTCATATGCCACCATTCTTGTGTTTGGGGGAGAACATAGAAGGATTTATAGGGAGGCACAACTAGCCTACATCATCAGTGATGAAGAAAATACTACCAATCACCTTATTTTTGCACTTGATACTGATTTAGGATCCAGTATATTACGGTTCACTGATGCTCCTAAACCACCTATTGAAATCAGAAAGGAGTCCATCACCTCTTGTGAAGATCCTCCTCCTAATACCTCTATTTGGAAGATGTTTTTTGATGGGGCCTCTTCTAAGGAAGGTGTTGGTGCTAGGGTAGTCTTTATTTCTCCTACCCAAGAGATCATATCTCTGTCCTACAAGCTTGAATTTGAAACTACAAACAATATGGTAGAGTATGAGTCTCTTGTTTTGGGCTTAAGGGTTTCTAAATACATGAGTATTAAAGAGCTAGCAGTGTTTGGAGATGCCGAATCAATTGTTCATCAAGTCAAAAATACGTATCAAGCTAAACACCCCAGGTTAAGGACTTATAGAATTGAAGTTTGGGATATTTTTGATAGTTTCTTCTTAGCTTTTAATATCTCATTTGTTCCAAGAGAGGAGAAAACTATGGAAGATTCCTTGGTTGTTTCAACAAGTAATTTCAGAGTTCCTTTCCCCCCTAAACTCAAATATGACGTGGAAGTGAAGTATAGACCCTCTATACCTAACAATGTCAAACATTGGAAGATTTTTGAGGATGATCTTGAGATAAAAATGTTTCTTGAGACTGTGGATGAGTTTTCTGCCTTACATATTGATCAAGATCATGATATTGAAAACATCCCTCATGCTGATATTTTTCTGAATAAAATTTCTAACCATCATATTGTTCAGTTTCCAAGTAACCATATTCCAAAAGGACTATTTCCCTTGGGGAGATTGTTTGATAGAAATGATGTTGTTGTAAAGGTTAAAGGTTCAACTAAAAATGATGATGTGCCTGAATTCAATTTAGGCACAGAGGAGGATCTAAAGTATGTTAAGTTGTCTAGCAACTTGTCAAAGGAACAAAGGGATGAGTATGTGAATCTTTTAAAGGAGCTTGTTGATGTGTTTCCATAGAAATATGAATATTTAAGAACATATGACATAAACATCATTGAACATAAGATCCCTTTGAAAGAGGAGACCAAGCCTTTTAGGAAGAAACTAATGCAAATAAATCCCATGCTGCTGCCTATTATGGAAAAATAAGTGAAGAAGTTGTTGGATGCCAAAAGCATCATTCCTTTGAGATACTTTGAGTGGGTGGATAACTTAGTACCTTTGAGGAAGAAAAATGGGGAGATTAGACTATATGTTGATTTCAGGAATTTGAATAGAATTTCCAAGAAAGATAATTACCCCTTGCCAAAGATGGAGAATATTTTGCAGAGAGTCACTGGTTCATCTAGGATGTCTATGATTGATGGATTTTCTGGCTACAATCATATCTATGTCTTTCCTAAAGATAGAGAGAAGAAAACCTTCACTACTCCTTGGGGCACATTCATGTATGCTAAAATTCCCTTTGGATTGATGAATGTAGGGGTGACCTTTCAACGATCAAAGGAAAATGCCTTTATTGGGGAGAAGGACAAGTTTGTAGTCTTCTATCTAGATGACATTACAGTGTTCTCAAAATTTTATAAAGAGAATTATCATCATTTAAAAAAGGTTTTCCTGAAGTGCAGAATGTTTGGTCTCTCTCTCAATCCTAAGAAGTCTTTGTTTTCTATGAAGGAAGGTAAGTTATTGGGACACATTGTATCAGTAGAAGGGGTAAGAATTGATCCAATTAGGGTAGAGGCTATCCAGACTTTATCTTTTCCTAGATGCAAGAAAGAAGTTCAGTCTTTCTTAGGGAAAATCAATTTTCTAAGAAGGTTCATTTCTAACTTTGTGGAACTAGTGAAGTACATTACAACCATGCTTAGGAAAGGGAATGAAGTGAAATGGACAGCTGAGGATGGAGAATATTTTGATCATATCAAAAAGGTCGTGACTGAAGTATCAAAAAGGTCGTGACTGAAGCACTTGTGCTCATCATCCTTGACTATTCCAAGGAGTTTTTGATATTTTCCTTTGCCTCATTTGACACATTGGCTGCTGTTTTGTTGAAGAAAAAACAAAAAGGGGTTAGATAAGCCTATTTCCCTTTTTAACAGAGCATTGAGGGATAAAAAAATGAGATATGATATTATGGAAAAGAAGGCTTATGATTTTGTCAAAGCCCTCAAGGCGTTCATAGTATATTTTCTACATTATAAGATTGTTGCATATGTCCCTTCATCCTCAGTAAAAGAGATACCGATCCAGCCTGACATAGATGGAAAGAGGAGAAAATGGATTGCTAAAATTATGGAATTTGACCTTGAAATGAATCCCACTAAACTAGTGAAAGGCCAAGGTTTAGCAAGGTTGTTGGTTGAATCAAATTGAAAATCTTTGGGCGTTAATTTTATGAACATAAACTCGAAAAATCAGCAAGCTAATTTTGCTGATAAAAATGCTCATGCGAGCCCCTATTTGGTAGAATTCACTTGGTATAAATACATCATATATTTTATGCAGAAGTTGCAGCCTCCTGATGGTTTGGAAAAGAACAAGGTGAGATATTTTAAGCTTAAATCAATCATATATTGTCTTGTTGATCATGTCTTGTATTGGAAAGATCCTCTAGGAGTTTTTTTTGAGATGTCTGGATCCACAAGAGGCCCAAAAGGCCATGACTGAATTTCATGACAGCTTATGTGGGGGCCATTATTTTTGGAGAACCATAGCCTATAATATCCTTAGAGATGGGTATTTATGGACTAGCCTTTTTACTGATGTTTGTGCAAACATTAGAGCTTGTGTCAAATGCCAAAAGTTTTCTGGAAAGAAGCAGCTCAAATCTTTGCCTTTGAAGTTGTGGTGGTTTCTGGACCTTGTCAACAATGGGGTCTTGAATTCACTGGGGAAATCCATCCAACTTCAAGTGGTTAGCATAGGTGGATTTTGACTTCCACTAATTACTTTACCAAGTGGATAGAATCCATTCCTACAAGGAATGCCTCCCACAAGGTAATCATTAGTTTTATTGAGGATATCATGTCAATATTTGGTTGTCGAAGAAGGATTTTTACTGACAATGTTGCCTCCTTCAAAGTTGAACCATTGATCAAGTTCTGTGAACAATATGGGATTACATTAATACATTCTTCTCCTTACTACCCCCAAGGAAATGTTTTGGCAGATTCCTCTAACAAAATCCTTATAAAGATCATCAAGAAATTGTTAGAAGACAAAAAAAAATCATGGGACTCAAAGTTGAAATTTTCATTATGGGATGATAGAGTTACAACAAAGAGGTCACTTGGTGTTTCCCATTTTCAACTTGTATATGGAATTGAGGCTATCTTTCATAATCAGCTTGCCTTTCCTATGGAAAAAATCCTCCAGGACTACCAAGGAGAACCTGATGATATGGCCAGGAGGATATAATAGCTGGTAGAAGTACATCAGACTAGGGAGAAACTACTTGACAAAGCATAAGACCATCAACAAAATATCAAGCAAGCCTTTGACAAGAAGGTAAGAAAATAATATTTCTAGCTGGGGGATCTAGTACTCAAGTGGGATGCACCCAAGAAAGACAAAGGAAAACATGGTAAATTCGAAGCCTTGTGGATTGGTCCTTTCAAGATTTCTGAGGTATTTTCAAATAACACTTATAAATTGCAGAACTTAGAGGATTCTGAAGTTTTTGGTGGCCCTGTGAATGGGAAATTTTTGAAGAAATATTTTTCTTGAGCCATGATTGGCTTTCCATTCATTGTAAATATCACTTTTTCTTTTGTAGTTTCTATTTGAATAAATGACCCCATAGCCCTAGGATAAGACACTAAAGTTTCTTGTTCTTGGCATCTCACACAGAGCATGCCATCCCCTGTGGAGCCAATGTTATCACATGAAGTTGTTAAGGGTTGCATGTAGTTGTTATTAAGACCTAAGTATGCACCCCTTCCTTGCCTCTCTCTTTTCCGCATAGCTTCCTCAAAGTTTTTCCTCTTCTGGTTGGTAAAGTCGATTTCCCTTTTGTTAAATAACTTGGTTTTCCTTAGTGTCTTGCTTAACTGATTTTTTGTACAATTTTTTTCTGTTTTTCCTAAAGGATAAACACATATCGTGATTTGGTTCAAATTTATTGGTAATATTATTTTCCATTGATTGAGCTCACAATAGGTCATCCTAGTCCTTTATTTGCACAGGAAATAACCATGAGCACAAAACACAACATTCAGAGAAGTCCATTTCGGGCTTGAAATACAAGCAAACAAATGGGTTCAATTTTCAGCCGTAAGATCTGAGTGAGAGAAAGATCAGCCGTTAGATCAAGAAAGATTAATTCATGACCGTCAGATTTCATTGGAGAGAAATCGATGGTGGGGAGGCATTGTGGGGATCGGGAAGGAAATTAAAGTTTCTACAAGTTGTGAACCCGCAATTCCTCAGGATCATTGATCTTGATAGATCAACAAATCAATGATGCATATCGATCCTGCTACAAACGAGCATCTTTTCATTGTGGGGATTGGGAAGGAAATTAAATTTTGTGCAAGTTGTGAGCCCACAATCGCTCAAGATCGTTGATCTTTCTAGATCAACAAATCAATGGTGGATATCGATCCCACTATGGACGAGCATCTTCGCTTTGTGGATATTGGGAAGGAATATAAAGAGTAAGCGAGTTGAGTCTCTGCAATCACTTATGGCATTGATCTTCAAGAAAAGGACACGTGTCAGGCGATCTAGTACTCCGGGAGGAAGCAATAAGAAGCTGAGTGAGTAAAGGACTCATGAAGGCCCGAAGCCTAGATTTCATCTGGACTGTCCATCAACGAGGACACGCGGCAACATATCTATCACTTTGAAGACTTATCACTCCAGAAGGTTTGCAGAGTGAAGCACTAGAGCAAGAATTACCCAAAGTTATGAAGTAAATATCGGTCGTCCAAATCAAGAGGCCATGTGCAGGTAGATCTAGCACTTTGGAAATACGACACTTTGGAGGATTGCGCGAGCAAGCATAAGAAAACTCCCGAAGCCTGAAATACCAAAGTGAATCTCGAAAATCCAAATCAAGCGGCCATGTCCAGGAAAATATAACACTTCCGAAATATGACACTTCGAAGGATTGTGTGAGAAAGAAGAATAAAAATCCCGAAGCCCAAACTCCCAAAGTGAATCTCGACCGTCGAAAACAAGAGGACACGTGGAGGCATATCTCTCACTTCATAGATACGACACTTCAGAGGATTGTAGGAACTATGCATTGAAAAGGACCGAAGCCTAAACTCCCGAAGTAATTGTGGACCTTTTATCTCAAATCAACAAGAGCCATTGATCTTTGTAGCAGGTAAGAAAGGAATATCACCCGAAGGCCCGAAATCTTGAAGTACCCCCTCTGGAAATCTCTCTCACCCATCCACCTCCACACCCACTAACCTCATCTCCTTGTTCGACATTTGTCCCCACATCCTCCTATTCATAACCAATCATGTTTTCCCCATGACCATTTGGTCGAAAAATGTTCTAGTAAAGTGCCCACACTGAGTTAAGCTGGCAAGTTACCAGTTTCGTCATCCACTTTCAGTTACAAGGTAATTCACAGTAAGGTTATGCAAAGGTACAGATGGAAAAGGAATCAGTGTGAGAGAAGAGTAAGAGAATCATGCGCTTTTGAAGAACATGGCACAATAGGATATGCACCCAAGAAACAACAATTCATGACATTTATATCTTGTCAGAGTTGTTGCCAACATGCTCCCTGAATCTAGCTGTCTGTTAGATCCACTTGCACAGATATTAAAATAGTATATTTTTGTGGAGAATGCTAGGATAGGAAGGCCAACTCGCATCTCAAGCTGTTATCTACTTTTTTTTATTATAAATACTTTAGAAAAATGTCATGTTGAGGTTCTGATGGTTGGGCAGAGCTCCCTTTTGTAATATTTTGACTAACATAGTTGTTCTCTAGTTATGTATGAGACTTGAGACATTTTCATTAATAGAAGTCATTTTCCTTTCATCATCTTGTTTCCTCTGATTCTGAAATTCTCATGATTGGATGATTCATATGAGATGTTGTGGTTGTGTTATAATGAAGGTTTGATTATAATGTTGCTATGAATGTTTTTCAGTATTTTAAACTTTAAGTTCAAGAAGTTCTTGTGACTGAGTTTTTTCTTCTCCTAGTTTCTTGAAGTCCTGATGCTTATAGAAGAGCTATTCACCTTTCTCACTAAGTCTTCCTTCTATTCACCTTTATTCTTAAACCACCGACAAAATTTAATCAAAACCTCATTTTCTTATGCATTCTAGCCCATATTTCTGTGTCAAAACATTTTTATGCCGAGTTTTCTCCATTTGACCTTTCATCATCAATTTACATTGAAAAACCTTTTGATGGGTACTAGGCTTATCCTCTTGGAATCTGAGGGTGATTCTCAGTGGTAACACCTCCCATCCAATGCTAGGGGTACTCTTCTTTCCCCTTATCCCCTCGAGTTGCAAAGGGGCCACACACAAACACAACCAAAAAAACTCTAGCTCTCAGCTCACCTCGAAAGGTAGAGCTACCACTCTCTTTTTTCAAGCTGGGTATCCCAACTCTCATAAGTAAAACCAGACAAGGAAATTCCGACAACATAACTTTACCAATAACCCATGTCCTCCATCTTTCCTCTTTACCACTTGCTTTATAGGAGTTTTCCTCATGACACATTCCTCTTGCACATTTAATTCACTTTTTATTTAATTAAATTTAGAATTATTCCCCCCGTACACTTGTCACTCGTTCCCTTAGTTGCACCAATAAATCCACCTTTTAATTTAATTAAATGTCAATTTCCCTCACCAACCTAAAATTTCTCCTAAAATCACTCCTAGTTGTCCCTTTATTCCCTCTATTTCCTTTTTAATGACTGATGCCTTTCTAAAACATAGTTGTGTTTAATTTAGGAAAGCTCTTTAGTTAGACTAGACTAGATACCTTTCTATTCTTCCACATTATTTTTACATTTATTTCCTTTCATATCTTAGTTTCCAATTTGGCATTCTTTTGCACACAATTATATAATTAAATCTTTAGATATAATTTTTTTACTCTTTCAATTCCTAACTTGATTTTTCTTCATCCCGCACCATTTATTAAATTTATAATTTAGTTTTAGTCTTCTTACCCACTTTAGACTTACACTCAAATTTTTAAACTAGGCTTAGAATTTTTAAGGAGATTTTATAATTAATAAAAATTACTCATTTAATAAAAAAAATTAAGTCCGACAATGTCAAAACAAATATTATTTTCTAGGCACCTAGGTTCATTGACTCATCTTTATTAAAAATCACAACGTTCTCTTCAAGACACATTCTGTGCTCCAAGGGTGCCATTCACCTTTATTCGAGTTTTAATTATGCGACGTGCCCTTCAAGATGCTCTACGTGCTCTAAGGGTGTCACTCGCCTTTGACTGGTTTTGGTAATTATCCAACCCTTGGAGTCATTAATCCATTAAGAAACCTTGTGAGAGACTAAGGGCCTCTAAGGAATAAGGACCCTGCCTTATTGCACGCCCCTTATAATCTTCATGAGCGACTGTCTTAGTATGCTCTCACGATATCATGGATCTCTCGAACTAGGTAATCGTTAACCTACAATTTGAGCCATGACAAAAGTGCTAGTAGTCTATGGCAGTGATGCTACCACACCTCTCCCTCAATCTCTGGTTGCTATGCATGGCCCCTTTACTCCTTATGTAAGTCTGATTATCAAGCACTCGCCAGTCTACATCCATCAACGAAACCTATCAATGATCCATAAAACAAATCATAATATCCACAATCATATATCACATATGCATAAGTGAAAAATCCAAACCAACACAATCCACTCCCTGAATTGATCAGAAGTCCAAGGTGGTCCATTGATGCCATCGACATCCTCAATTTATCAAGTTTCCTGCACACTCAAAAGAAACTCGTCAATAACATCTGTCTATACATAGATATCAAATAATATAACATCAAAATCCAACAATATCTTTATCATAATCCATAAGTGAAACAAGCAACCATACATGAAACCGGATCACTTGCACACAAGTGTCCTCAAATAATAAGTCAATAGTATGTGATCGCAAGAGAGGGATGTTACATACACTCCCTCTGGTTTTAAAATTCATCCTGAAGTTTCACAATATATAAACGTAGTAAATAAAGAATCTAACAAGATCTAAATGTCTAACTATAAAAAAAAAAATGGAAACTGTTGGCGCATAGAATATGTGTCCTCCCAGGTAGTCGAGTGTGAACTATAATTTTCTCACTAGACCTTGACCTGATTGAATGTTCGACGCCATAGTTGTCGAATGCGATGGTCCATAATGTGGATTGGCTCCACCATGAGTGCACCCTCGTCTGACACCTACAAAGAAATCATGTCAATAACATGTGTAGGATCACTAACATAATGTCTCAAAATAGATACGTGAAAAACATCATGCATATGCCTCAGAGAATTAGGCAAGGCTAGTCGATAGGCCACGGGCCCTTTATTTTCCACAACTTCGAAAGGTCTGACAAACCTAGGAGAGAGTTTATCACCCTTTCCAAACTTGATCGAAATCTTGTGCAGTTTCACCCGCAAGAAAAATCGATCACCAAATTCATAACTATGGTCAACACGATGGACATCGACATAACTCTTATGTCGGTCTTGCACTTCTTTAATCCTTTATCTTATGTTTTCATTTTCTCTTCCATTCCTTGGATCGCTTCTGGTCCTACTAGGACCTTATCCTCAAGCATATCCTATCTCAAAGGTGTCTGAAACAATCACCCATAAAGAAAATTGAATGGCACCATCTTAATGGTTCTTTGATAGCTGTTGTTGTACACAAAATCTACCAGTGGAAAAAAATATTCCCAATTCTTATGTTGGTCCATCACGTACATACACAACATATATTCCAAGATTTGGTTCATTCTTTCTATCTTCCCTTTTGTCTGCCCTTCTGTCTCTGGGTGATATGCTATACTAAAGTTAAGTTGGGTTCCCAAGGACTCTTGGAAGATAGTCCAAAATTGTCCTGTAAACACCTATCCTCGATCAGATATGATCCTCTTAGGCACTCCATGCAATCTCACATTCTCGCTGCTAAAAAATATAGCTATTTTTGGCACCTAATATGTCATATGCATAGGGATAAAATGTGCACTCTTCGTCAGAGTGTCTATTACCATGAAAATCAAGTCATGCCTCCTTGTCGTCAGCAAAAATCCAACAATAAATTCCATTGAAAGGACCTCCCATTTTTATTCTGGAATAGGGTGGGGTTGTATTAATACTGTCAGATGTCTATATTCATCCTTCACTTGCTGACATTCTAAACATCTCGCCACATAGCTGACTATGTCTGCCTTCATTCCTTTCCAAAATAATAAGGGTTTAAGGTCTGCCCTCATCTTCGTGACTCCTGGATGAGCCATGTACATTGCTCTATGAGATTCATTTAAGATCAAACTTCTCAACTCATCATTAGGCGGTATGAAAATCCAGTTATTATACCTCATTAATCCATCATTGTCCAAAGTTAATCCCTCAAATTTTGGTACCAACATGGTGTCTTGTTCGATATTTTCCTTAAACTCTTTATACCAGTCATCGTCGCGCTGTATAGTTAGAATATTTTCATGAAGAGGTATCACAAAAATATGTGTGGAGAGGTATCACGAAAAATATGTGTGGTCTCTGACTCAACGTATCTGCCACTCTATTCATTGTTCCTTTTATGAAGGTAATCTCAAAATCATACTCGCTAAGAAGTTCTGACCAACGCCTTTGTCATGCGTTCAAGTCACTTTGCATAAAAATGCATTGCAAACCACAGTGGTCCGTTTTTAGTTCAAATTTTCATCCAATCAGGTAGTGTCTCCAAACTCTCAAGGCATACACAATGGCCAACAACTCCAAATCGTGTGCCGCGTAGTTCTCCTCATTCTTTCTTAACTTCCTTGAGATGTAAGTGATCACTTGACCATCTTGCATCAAGACTCCACCTAAGCCTTCCTTGGATGCATCTGTGCATACCAAGAAGTACTTGTCCATGTCGGGGACCTTTAGTATCAGTGTGGTCATCAACAACTACTTGAGCCTTCGAAAATATTTTGTGCATTTCTGGGTTCAAACAAACTTCTTGTTTTTCCTTCTGCAATTCCGTAATTGGATTTTCTATCTTCGAAAAACCTTCGACGAACTGTCGATAATATCTAGCTGAACCCATGAAGCTACGTAGTTTTGGTACGTTCGTCGATGCAGGAAATTCCATAAAAACCTCTACTTTCGCTGGATCCATAACGATTCCTTCTTTGGAGATAACATGTGCTAAATAATGAATCCTCAATTTATAGAAAGAGCATTTCGACAGTTTCCCGTATAATTTGTTCTCTTGTAAACACTGTAATACCAAGAAAAAATGTTAGTCATGTTATTTCGTCATCTGAGAATATATCAAAATGTCATCAATGAATACTTGAACAAACTTGTCCAAGTATTCGCGGAACACCCCATTCATCAAGCTCATAAATACCCCTGGGGCGTTTGTCAGTCCAAATGGTAAAATAGTAAACTCATAATGTCCAAACCTCATCTTGAATGCGGTCTTAGAAATGTCTTCCTCCTTGATCCGTAACTGGCGATATCTTGATTGTTAGCACTCTGTAAATTTTGTCCGGTTGATAGACAAATGACAGAGGTAACTGTTTCAACCAGCTTTAGAGATGAGGCACTAGCCTTCTCAACTTAGAGAGGGCTCTCTCATGTCACTTGATATTTCTTTGGAAATCAGTGACTAGATTTGGTTTGTTTGGGGTTTTTTAATAAAGTTGTTAGCAATGAAGGGGAGGAACACTCAGGGCCATCGAGTCAAAATTCTGAAAGTGAACGAAAACAATGATCATCCGGTAGAACTCAAAGGCTAAATGAGGCGATGAATCTGAGTTGTATTTGAATTTAAGTAGAGTGTAGAAAGATAGAGAAAAAAAATAACTGCATCAGAGCATTACTGAAATGAATTTTGAATTCGTTAAGAATAAAATTACACAGTTTACATTTCTTAAGCCAAGAGCATCACAAGATGAATTCTGGGCCTTTAACTTTCCAATTTAAATAGAAGAAAATAAAAAATTAAATAAAGAACATAGGAAATACATAAAATGAAGGGAGACAAAGCTCATATCATCACCATTATAATATTTTCATAGAGATTTCAAAAGCTTCAGCATATATATTCAATTCATCTTTAGGAAGTTACAATAGAGTTTGAAACAACCAACAATGTGCCCTTTCACTTCTGCCAACATTAATTCATTCAAATGTACCAGTATTTATACAATTTGATTACAATGGATGAAATTGAAACATTTCAGCTTCTAAAACTGATTATAATAATTTCAATTGACAGTCTCGGTATATGAACTGATTTACAATGATTAAAAAAAAGGACGTTTCAAAACTAGGGACAAAATTCTCTGACCGCTCAACTTCCTTTAGGACATCTATCTTTCCCTGATCTTCTATCGAACTTGCTGGTTTGGTGACACCTGGAGGTTACTTATTGGTTCCAGGAAAACTGCATTTCGTCTTGCCCAACCACATGATTTCCTTCCACTGTGAGTTAGAAGGAATCTTGTAATCCATCATCTCCTTTATCAAAATATCCAGGTCAATGCACGTAGCGTAGGACATAGTTGACAACCCAATCTTCACTTTTTTAAACTGATTCAAAATCTCAAAGTTTGCGGCCAAATACTCTACCAAACTTGGGCCTTTCAGAGTTTCCTCCATAGCTTCAAAATTGGAATGATCCATTCTACATTGAATGAGGAGAGAATTGTAGTCTTCTTGATTGTATAATTTACCTTTTCCATCCCAAAATGGTGGGAGGCCCTTGATAAACAATTGTTCAAATGCATCCTTAAAATCCTGTATACTGTGCTCCATTTGCATAGATTTGTTTTGAACTGATTTGAGCAAGTTGTTCTTGGTGATGATCCTCCTGGCCTAGATGATCAACACAGTTCTTTTCTTTACCCCATTAGTCTGAATATTGGTTGTGGGCACATAATTTAGCAAATCAATAACATTTTGGGCCCATTCCGAGAGTTTCTTGGATAATGTTTTATTAACAACAGTACACCTGCTTCGGGCCGTGGTAGCCACGTTGTATTTTTCATTTATAAAATTAAGATAAAACCTAAACTTAGTAGCCTCTGTAGCAATAACATCCTAGATCACATATTTATCTCCTTGTAATAGTGTTTTACCTTTTAACCTCGTTTTCATCTTGTTTACTCTCTCTTGCAAGTCTTGGTTCTCTCTTTGGAGCTGATCCATATTTTCATCTCTTGTTTCATCTTTTCTAAGACCTTCTTAAGGATTTTGATTTCCCCTGTCTGTAAACTTATTTGGGACATAGCTTGAACCAATCCATCAGTGCTTTATCCAACTTTTCTATTGGAAGTTATAATAAAAACCATATCTGATGTTGGTACCTATCCCTGTAACCAATTTTCTTTCTCTTTTTCTAGCTGCAACACTTTATCTTTGTAATTTACTGCTTCTTGTCTGAATGTCTCCTTCTCTTGCTCTAGAGAAGCTAGCTCTGTTTTATGTGGATGCTCTATGGAGGACATCCTCAAATTCTTCTTTAGACTTTGGATCATCTTCTCTTTCTCATCTAAAGAAGCCTTTACCCCTTGAGGGCCTTCAGATTCCAATCTTTTGACTTGTGTTTGCCAGGCTTTGATGGATGCTTTCTCCTTCTTCAATTGACCATCTAATTTGAGTGCATGTGTTTTCAATCTCGAAACCCTCAGACATAAACTCAGTTTGTCTGAATATAACATGTCACTCACATTCCTATGAAACTTTACTTTGTCTGGGGCACCAATATTTTCATAATGCATCTTGATTTCAGACACTTTATCATCATCTTCTATTTCTATATTAAACATCTTTCTTTCAAAATCCATGACTGAGAATATGCTGGGAGATCTTCTCCACTTTTGGAAACAAGTCTCTTATTTCACTATTGGCCATACTTCCCTTCACAACATACTGGTTCATTAAGTCTTCTTTGGACTAATAAACTTCCCCAGGTGTCTTGCTATATACATGTTTCTTGCTGTTGAAAACCCTTGAGCTACTTTCACTTTGTGGCATGCTTCCTGTAATAGTCTCTTCGTTCTTGGTTTCACTTTCCACCATCTCCATGCTCATTTTCTCTTTAGGATCTTCTTCTTCCAAGTCCACTACCTGAGAAGGTGGTGTGATTTTCATTTTCTTGAGAATATTTTTGTGACTACTGGCACCCAGTGCCTTTGAACTACTCCTCTTGTTATAAACACTCACCTTTGGATATTTAATAATCAACTTTGGAGAAGTTTTCTGTGTCTGGATCTACTGAGGGGCATACTCTATTTGTTGTGTATGATCAAGCTACAAAGTGACTTCCATAATTTCACAGGCTTCTAAGTTTGCTAATCTATCAAATTATTCAACTTGATCATGTTCATAGGGGCTTTGTCTGCTCATTAGTCATCTCTTAGATATGATATGGTGCGGGTCATATCTCCTCCCTTGTAGCTGTGTAAACCCAAATTCACTGAGTGTGTCTTGAATAAGAGATAAAAAAGACCTGGTCTTTACCAAAAAGGGCCCTACCATGAAAGGGAATTTTAAGTTAGATGCCTTGTGCATTTTTAGAAAATGCTCTGTCTTTGAAATGATCCTTTGTCTGATGAACTCTAAGGAAAATACTCTGGTAGTCAAAAAGACTGGTAAAAGGTAAGGTCCTTCTTGATAACCGTATACCCAAATTATAGTAGACTGTAAAAACAACATCCAATCTCCCACCCTGTTTTCTGGATTAGGTTGTAAAGAGCTTTTCATTTCTTCCAAAACCCTTGGTGGATCTGTGCCGAAGATGAGACTATAAACCCTGGACATAATCTTGTTTATTAAAATAAGCATGGTGATTCTTTTGCATTTACTCGAGATGATTGCTGCTTTAGGTAATTCGGTCCTATTTTATTCTAAGATCATTCTCAGCAAGTGTGTGTAGTACCTGAAGTGTCTCAATGAATTGAAATTTACCAGTTGTTGGTGCATATTGTCAGCGATGAACTTGTCAAAACTTATACAATTCGACTGACTAGACTCTGACATAAAAAGGGTCAACAGGAAACCCAACATGACTTATACTACAAATTTTTCATTATCCAACCCTATAATTTGACTAAGTAGGGAACAAGACCACTAGAATTCAATAACCATGACGCTTACACTGACAGGTAACAACATACTTTCAAAATGGTGTTCAGGTTTAACAATGGTTTGAAAAAATAGGGTTTTTACTTCGGGGGGAAAGTATCGGTAGAATGTGATCATTTTCTCTTCCTCAAAGGGCTCTGACACAGTGAGGGAAGACTCCGGTATACTGAGGGTGTGTCGAATTGACGGACTATCTATTTCGCATAAGACCTCTGACCCTAACTTATTCAAAATGACCTTTTCTTTCTACGAATACTGTTCTGCACACCAGCTTATGAACTTTGGGAAAGGGAAAATGAATTCTATGGTGTAAGGGGTAATGGAAGCTTAGGCTGCTTTGAGGAAGGGTATTCATTTTCCAACATTGTCTAGAAAATTGGATCTGGACACGTAAATGGGTGAAACTTTAATTTCTGTGTCAAAAACATCGGAATGCTTGTCAATTAGGGATTCTTGTTTAGAGGTAGAGTCTTTCTCTTTCACGGATAAAATGACAGGGTTGGTGGCCATGATGAAAAATACATGTAACTCGACGAAGAATGTGAAAAATTGGTTCACTATTGAGATTAATTTCGAATGGGGGGTTTGCGTCACTTTTCAAACGTTCGAGTGATTTTAAATATTATAGAATAATGATCCAGGGACCTCATTTTATATGCATTTTTCGATATCGGGAATTGGAGAAAACGGTTTTGAGTTGACCTCTTTTCTCCCCAATGTGCCTCTAATGGCACCACACATCCAAGAAATGAAACCATTGTATTTTCCTCAAACCGCCTTCAAAAAATTATCCTCCGCGCTACTTCAATGCCCGATAACATTCAACTTATAGAACTATTATGTATACTCTTTTATTTTCAAACCCTTTTGTCTCAGGTTCTGTATTCTCCTAAACAAATTTATTTGATAGTCTTTGGGTATGAATTTATC
>JZKD02S2261939.1:52413-65480 GCA_000966675.3 Picea glauca
ATGGTATGTTCCTCGACCCACTCTCACATAATTAAACCCCACACTATTTCACCGCCCGATATGGGTCTTGGCCGTTGATCTAGGCCACTTCAAGATCTATAGTCTGCCGGGCCCCACCTTTCTTGCCTCCGCTATATTTATCCATATGCTGCCATATGTGATCTTATCCTCCAAACTATCATGCTTCCATAGCAATGTATCTCTTCGCTAAATTTCTGAGACTTGGATCCTATCTAAAATTTTTTATGGTGATAACATAGTGTCGAACTGGGGATGCTATCCTCCCTGCGAGGTAGCAAATAACTGTAGACTAAGTGCCTACCCATTGGGTTATGGTTTATTCGTGCAATGTGAATCTACTAGTCTTTATTCAAAAAATAAAAAATGACCCATCATAGCTCAAGGCCTTCACCTCGGGCTTCAACTATTCTTCTTTTATTCCAACTTCTTCAGGCGAAAAGAAAAACACAAAATGATCATGTACAATGAATGGAAGGGGTGATGATGTTTAAACGATATAATGCTTGAGGAACCTGCCATTAACATGCCCTCCTCTAGCGAGATCTCCATTACTCTCCTGTAACAAGTATGCATTGGTCCCAAAGTATGTTGCAATTTTAAATGGGCCCAGCCATAGGTGATCAAATTTTCCATGTTTTCCCTTATCTTCATTTCTGGCATCCCATTTTAGTACCCAGTATCCTGGTTCAAAGTCATCCACCTTGGTATGTCTGTTGAAAGCCTCTTTGATCTTGTCTTGGCGCAGTTGGGCATTATGGAAAGCCTTTTCTCTGGTCTACTGTACACTGATGAGTTCATCCACCCTTCTTTGTGTGGCGTCTGTCTATGCGTCTTTCTCCTGCAACAGTCTCATTACCGAAAACACAAATGTAGTAGGAAAAATTTATTCAGTGCCATAAATGATCTGGAAAGGAGATGTTGCTATGGACCTCTTAGGGGATATTCTGTCAACCCACAGTGCATGGAAGAGATTTTTGTGCCATGCCTTTTTATTCTCTTGCAATAATTTTTTGATGATTCTGACTAAGATTTTATTCGAAGACTCAGCCAATAAATTCCCTTGAGGGTAGTATGATGTAGAATGGCCAAGGATGATATTGTAATCACTGTATAATTTTTCTATTTTCTTGGATTTGAAAGCTACTGCATTGTCTGTTATAATCTTGATTGGGCATCCAAATCTGCATAGAATATTGTCTTCTAAGAATCAAATGATAACATCATCTATCGCTTGCCTAGTGGGAACTGCCTCAATCCACTTAGTGAAATAATCTGTTGCTGTTAGGATCCATTTATGTTGAGCTGAGGATTGTGGATGTATTTCCCCTATAAAATCAAGGCCCCACTGTCTGAAAGGAGCTTCCATTGAAATGGGTTTTAAAGGCAGAGACTGCAATTTTCCTTTCCCATCAAATATTTGACATTCATGGCACTTTGAAACCTCTTTATAAACATCAGGAAAAATGCTAGGCCAATAAAATCCATCCCTCAGAATTTTATGCACAATTGTCTTCCAATAATGATGACCTCCACAGTCACCTTTATGGAACTCTCTGATGATTTTCTCTACTTCTTATTCTATTAAATAACTGAATAAAATCCCTCCTGGATCTTTCCAATATAGCAATTCATTCACTGTACAAAATTTTGTTGCCTTCAATTTTAAGAATCTGGATTTTTTTTTATTGAACTCCGGGCGAGCTTGCAAATGTTTCAACACACAAATGATATCTGCATACCATGTAGAGTCAAGAAATTTGTGGGATATTTGTGGAGTTTCCTTTTCTTCTTCTGTTGTACTGTCTGACAAGTTTGCAATGAAGTTTATTCCCAAGAGTTCACAGTTTTTTTTGTGTTATCATCTTAGAAAGCACCTGTCCTTTGATCAAATTGGTGGTTTTAATTTCAATATCTTATTCTAATAGCACTGCAATCCATTTCCCCCTCTTTCCTTCAAGATCAGGCTGAGTCAAGATGTCTTTTACTGAGCTACTGGGTACATAAGCAGTGGTATGGGAGTGTAGGATGTAGAATCTGAATTCTTTCAAGGCCTTTACTAGAGAATATGCTTGCTTCTCCATGATGTCATATTTTAAAGGAGAATCCCTCAATGTCTTGCTGTAATACGCTATTGGCTTCTCAAAATTCTGGTCATCTTTCTAGGGTAGCACACCTGCAATTGTGTGTTCTGAGGCAAAAGAGAATAACATGAAATCTTTCTCAAAATTGGGACTAGCCAATACAGGAGAGTTGGTCAATGCCACCCTGATGTCTTGAAAGGAATTTCTTGCTTCAGGAATCCACTTTATTTCATTTCCCTTCTTGAGCATGTTGGTGATGTGTTTTATGATTTCAGCCAAATTTGGGATAAATATTCTCAGAAAATTCACTTTGCCCAAGAAAGATTGTACTTCCTTTTTACTTCTGGGTATGCCAATTTTTAGGATTCCCTCAACTCTGTTGGGGTATACCTTTATCCCTTATTTTGAAATAATATGTCCCAACAACTTTCCTTCTTCCATGGAACTTCTTAGGATTTAATGTGATCTTGAAATTTCTACATTTTTGAAATGCCCTTCTGAGATGTTTGAGGTGTTCCTCATCTGAGGCAGAATACAAAATGATGTCATATAGGTATATAACAATGAATTTTTCTTTTCATTAGAAAAATCTATGTCCATATCTCTTTGAATTGTTTCCCCTGCATTCATAAACCCAAATGACATTTTCCCATACGTGAATGTTCCCCATGGTGTGGTAAACATTGTCTTCTCCTAATCGTCAGGGTGTACCATAATCTGATTGTATCCAAAGAAACCATCTAACGTTGAAATCTTCTGAGATCCCACCACCTTCTGTAAAATATGATCCATTTTGGGCAATGGGTAGTTGTCCTTAAGAGATACCTTATTCGGGTTCCTGAAATCCACACACAACCTGATTTCTCCACTCCTTTTTCTAACTGGCACCAGATTTGCCACCCATTTGGAAAACCTTAGGGACACTATGATTTTGGCTTCAAATAGTTTCTTCACTTCTTTCTGTATCAAAGGTAGCAGTAAAGGAGTTATCCTTCTCAATTTCCGTCTGAATGGTTTGTGATCTTCCTTTATTGGGATAACATGCTGGATCATACTGGTATCATAAACTTTCATCTCATCATAACTCCAAGCAAAAACATTAGGGAACTCTTTCATTAATTTGAAATATATTTCCTTGACTTCAGGGCTGAGATTTTTGGACATCTTGACGATTTTTGGATCTCCTGGAGTCCCAATATTGCAATCTTCCACATCCCCTTCATTTATTGTAATCTTTGGACTTATGGACACATCATTATTATCAAAGAGTTTCTCCAAGGGGACCAGACGGGAATGATGTTTCTCTTCATTTGAACGATATCTCTGCCTGCAATATGATTGTCAAAATACCCTTCCTTTGTGAAATTCGCTGCATCCACCTCATCGTCACAATATTCATCATCAATGTTTAAACTCTTGCACTCATTCTCCATTTTGAGGAAGCTTTCTATATGTTTTTCGTCCTCAAAAACTTGTCAGTGCTTCATATTATATGGTACTGCTGGCCTATACTTGACCTCAACCTTGTAGATTTTTTCAGGGAAAATTGGAACTTTGAAAACTGCTGCTGAAGTAGCCAAGGCATCAACAACTGGATTTTTTTCTCTTGGAATTGTTGAAAGATTGCATTCTGTAAACTTCTCAAGGAAGTCTAGTACCAGATTTCTAAAAGCCATCAGTCTGGGGTGTTTTTCTTGGTATATGCCTTTGATTTGATTTATAATTAGCTCAGAGTCACCATGTACAACAATTCTTTTGGCACCCTATTATTCCAAAAATTTCAACCCAAATATTAATGCTTCATATTCATCCATGTTATTCGTTCATTCAAAAACAATCTTATAAGAACATAATTTGGAGACTCCTTTGGGATGATTGATCCATACGCCAGCTACATCTCCTTCTCTACATGCAGCTCCATTGAAATTCATTTTCCATATATGATCCTCCACATCTTCTTGCTTCTCTGAAAACTCCTCTATCTGCTAGTCAGGCTTGTCTTTGTCAGCCATAATGATTTTTGTTTCCTCTTCTTCGGATCACAGGTCATTGAAGAAAATAGAAGACCCCAATTCAGTTTCCACTTAATAGATATGATGATTGCTAGGCTGTGATTTGTTCTTGACCATGTATTTAAGAAAAACCCCTCTATACAATCTTTTGTATTGACAAAAGACAGGAATAGTGGCATATTCCATGTCCATCTGGAGGGTTCCTTTTAATTTTGCATCCCATGACCTGGACAACAACATACCAAATTTTCGAGGGATATCAGCGACCACTATGTACATCACCATATTCTTTAAGGGGATTTGTGCCAAAGTCACCACCAGATCTTTGATCAGGCCAAGGCATTTTCCCTTTCTTGAATCGAAAGAGAAAAGATATTTATAAGGTCTTGTGACATCAAGACCCAATTGGTCCATGACTACTTTGGGCATCAGGTTGTGAGATGCTCTTGAATCCAACATAACATTGTGCAAAGTCATGTCATGGATTTTCAAACTGACATAAAAAGGAGGCACTTCTTCATTGTCATGGATTTCTTCTACTCTCGGTCCAAATAAGATGGTTGGGTGATCATATTGTACATTCAGGGTATCATAGGGTTGCCCCATATTAAGCATCCTGATGATCTGATTTATGTACTTGCTATTCTTGATTAATTCATTAAATGGTACAAAAATTTTGATCTTAGCCATCTCAATTTCAAAATTTAAAGAGGATGAAGTTTTCTCTACCTCTTTGGTGACCGTTTCTTTCCTTGCTTCCAATAATTTCTTCTGAGGTTCTTCTTTCTGCTTCCCTTTTTCTCCAGTACCCTTTACAGCAGAGTCTTTTGCATCGTAATCTTTTTTGGGTTGACTTGCAGAAGGTATGTTACTCTGAGCTTCTTTGGTGGGATTTCCCTTTGCGGGGTTTCCCTTTGGAGGATTTGGAGGTACCTTTTGATTTCGAAGGTTATATTGTCTTTGGAATTGCATGATGGTGTTTTGCAATCCTGTCTCATAATATTCCCTTTCTACTGATACCCTTTCCTCTTCATCTTGCAAAAATATCTCACTTGCATCCATGAACTAGTCGTGTTCTTCTTTAGTAAAAAACACTTATGTTTCTTTATCATCATAGCAGTTCATGTTGTATTCAAAATATCCATCATAATTTTCATCTATATAATTATTTTGTAAAGGAGGCATGATTTGTTGTTCCCCCTGATTTCCTTGATTTCCCTGATTTGCCTGATCTTCTTGATTTGCTTGCTTCCCATAATTCCTTTGCTCTCTTTGTCTAATCTGTGGGATTGTTGGTCTCCTTGGATTTCTGGGAAGACAATCAACCTGTTCTCTGGGGTTATCCTTTTTACCCAGAGCCAATCTTTCCATCATTCTTTCCATGTTCCTCATCATTTCCTCAAACCTTTTCTCTGATATTTATGATGTTGAAGGTTGTGCTTTATCTTGAGTTATGTTTGTGTCCCTGCCAAATTTAGTTTTCATCTTCCCTGAAACCATTAAGCTCACTTCAACCTCTATGGAATTGGTCATCATATCATCTAATGTGGTAGATCTTCATTCTCTTAATAATAAAGAAAATTTAATTTCAAAAGAATCAACATATCTGAGTTGAGCAACTTTGGGGGGGGGGATTTACCTTAGCATGAATTTCATTATAGACCTTCATGAATCTAGCTAAAAAATACTGCACTGTTTCATCAGGTGATCTCTTCATGTTGTTGTACTGGGTCAACAACTGAAGGGGATTTTCCTTATTCCCCCCATTTTGCAAGGAAGCTTGTCTCAAAGGCTTCGAAATTTGTGATACTAGCTAGTGGAAGGGCTCTGAACCACTTCCTCACTTCTCCTACAAGACTTTTTGTAAACAACCTCATCTTCACATCTTCAAAGTCCACCTCTTCTAAGTCTATGAAATCATTAAACTAGTCTAGATGCTTCTGAGCTGATATGTTACCTTCAACATCATATAGTTTGATCCTTAGGTTGTAATCTTGAGGAAAATCATGTATTTGAGCAGGCAACATGAGGGGAGAAAATACGGCTGCCATAGCTGCTATGAGGGGTCAGAGTGGCTGTTGGTTCTGAGCGGGGATCACTAAAGGCCTGGCAGATGCGGCTAGAATCAACTCTTGGAATCTCTTTCCGTTAATGATAGTCTCGCTTAAACAAGATCCAGACTTAGTTCTGAATAGGACTTGCTCAAATTTCACATCAAACTCGAGGTCTTCAATGCTAGTCACTCCATCCTTGGGCAAGGATAGATACCGGTCTTGATGCAACATTTGGGTTACTGGATTTTATTTCCTTTTACGTACAAGCTTTTCAGGGTCATACATAGGGATTGCAACTTCTGGGTCTGGGTTTCTCCCGGTGTGGATTTTCTTAGGAGCCAGGATTTCTATCTCACACGGTGTGGTGCAACTGGTCTCCGAGTAACAGAGTCACCAGGGTAAAAATAATCTCAGCCAAAAAGGTATTTGATCCACTGTCACCCTTAAGGATCAAACTAACACTTTAAGTCATTTTTCTCAGGTAAGATTTTTCAATTTTGTCCCCGACAACGACGCCAGAATGTTAACACTCTGTAAATTTTGTCCGGCTGATAGAAAAATGACAGAGGTAATTTTTTCAACCAGCTTTAGAGCTTAGGGAATAGCCTTCTCAACTCAGAGAGGGATCTCTCATGTCACTTGATATTTCTTTGGAAATTAGTGAGTAGATTTGGTTTGTTCAGAGGTTTTAATAAAGTTGTTGGCAATGAAGGGAAGGAACACTTAGGGATATGGAGTCAAAACTATGAAAGTGAATGAACATAGTGATCAGTCAGTAGAACTCTCCATAGGATAAAGGCTAAATGAGGCGATGAATCTAAGTTATATTTGAATTTAAGTAGAGTGTAGGAAGATAGAGAAAACAAATAACTGCATCAGAGCATTACTGAAATGAATTCTGAATTCCTTAAGAATAAAATTACACAGTTTAAATTGCTTAAGCCAAAAGAATCACAAGATGAATTATGGGCCTTCAAATTTTCAATTTAAACAAAAGAAAATGAAAAATGGAATAAAGAACACAGGAAATACATACAATGAAGGGAGACAAAGCTCATATCACCACAATTAGAATCTTTTCATAGAGATTTCAAAATCTTCAGCATATATATTCAATTCAGCTTTGAAAAGTTACAATAGAGTTAGAAACAACCAAAATGGTTCCCTTGCACTTCTGCCAACATTAATTCATTCAAATGTCCTAGTACTTACACAATTCGATTACAACGGCTGAAACTGAAATGTTTCAACTTCTAAAACTGATTATAATAGTTTCAACTGACAGTCGCGGTATATGAAACTATTTACAATGATTAAACAAAAGGATATTTCTAAACTACAAATGGACTTCTATGACTACTCATCTTCCTTTATGACATCTGTCTTGCCCTGATCTTCTGTCAAACTTGTTGGTTTGGTGACACTTGGAGGTTACTTACTGATCTAGGTCAATGCATGTAGCGTAGGACATAGTCGGCAACCCAATCTTCATTGTTTTAAACTGATTCAAAATTTCAAAGTCTGCGGCCAAATACTCTACCAAACTTGGGCCTTTCAGACTTTCGTCCATAGCTTCAAATTTGGAATGATCCATTCTACACTGAATGAGGAGATAATTGTAGTCTTCTTGATTGTATAATTTACCTTTGCCATCCCAAAATGGTGGGAGTCCCTTGATAAACAATTTCTCAAATGTATCCTTAAACTCCTGTATACTGTGCTCCATTTGCATAGCTTTTTTTTTAACCAATTTGAGCAAGTTGTGCTTGGCGATGATCTTCCTAGCCCAGATGATCAACACAGTTTTGTCCTTTACCCCAATAGTCGGAAGATCAATGGTGGGCACAAAATTCAGCAAATCAATAACATTTTGGGTCCATTCCAAGGGTTTCTTGGCTAATCTTTTATTAACAACAGTACACCTGCTTTGGGCCATGGTAACCACGCTGTATTTTTCATTTATAACATTAAGATAAATGTTGAACTTAGTAGCCTTTGTAGCAATAACATCCCAGATCACATGTTTATCTCCTTGTAATAATGTTTTACCTTTTAACCTCATTTTCAGCTTGTTTACTCTCTCTTGCAAATATTGATTCTCTCTTTGGAGCAGAGCCATCTTTTTAACTTTTATTTTCACCTCTTGTTTCATCTTTTTTAAGACCTCCTTAAGGATTTTGATTTCCCCTATTTGTAAACTTACTTGGGACATAGCTTGAACCAATCTATTAGTGCTTGATCCAACTTCTGCATTGGAACGTATAATAACAACCATATCTGATGTTTCTACCTGTCCTTGTAACCAATTTTCTTTCTCTTTTTCTAGCTGCAACACTTTAGCTTTGTAATTTACTGCTTCTTGTCTGAATGTCTCCTTCTCTTGCTCTAGAGAAACTAGCTCTGTTGTCTGTGGATGTTCTGTGGAGGATATATTCAACTTCTTCTTTAAACTTTGGATCATCCTCTCTTTCTCATCTAAAGAAGCCTTTACCCCTTGAGGGCCTTCAGATTCCAATCTTTTGACCTGTGTTTTCCAGGATTTGCTGGATGCTTTCTCCTTCTTGAATTGACCATCTAATTTGAGTGCATGTGTTTTCAATCTCGAAACCCTCAGACAATAAATCAGGTAGTCTGAATATAACATCTCACTGGCATTCCTTTGAAACTTTACTTTGTTTGGGGCACCAAGATTTTCATAATGCATCTTGATTCCAGACACTTTATAATCATCTTCTATTGCTATATTAAACGTCTTTCTTTCCACATCCCTGATCGAGAATAGGGAATCCTTATACTGGGAGATCTTCTCCACTTCAGGAAACAAGTCTCTTATTTCATTATTGGACATACTTCCCTTCACAACATACTGGTTTATTAAGTCTTCTTTGGACTGATAAACTTCCCCATGTGTCTTGCTATATACGTGTTTCTTGTTGCTGAAAACCCTTGAGATTCTTTCACTTTATGGCATGCTTCCTGTACCATCCTCTTCGTTCTTGGTTGCACTTTCCACCATCTCCATGCTCATTTTCTCTTTAGGCTCTTCTTCTTCCAGGTCCACTACCTGAGAAGATAGTGTGATTTTCATTTTCTTGATAATATTTTTCTGACTACGGGCACCCAGTGCCTCTGAACTACTCCTCTTGTTATAAACACTCACCTTTGGAGATTTAATAATAAACTTTGGAGAAGTTTTCTGTGTCTATATCTGTTGAGGGGAAGAGTCTATTTTTTGTGTATGAACAAGCTGCAAAGTGGCTTCCATATTTTCACAGGCTTCTAAGCTTGCCAATCTATCGAATTCTTCAACTTTCTCATGTTCATAGGGCTTCGTTTGCTCATCAGTATTTTCTTAGATATGATCTGGTACGAGTCATATATCCTCTCTTGTAGCTGTGTAAACCCAAATTCACTGAGTTTGTCTTGAATCTGAGGTAAACGAGACCTGGTCTTTACCACAAAGGGCCCTACCATGAAAGGGAATTTTAAGTTGGATGCCTTGTGCGTTTTTAGAAAATGCTCTGTCTCTGAAATGATCCTTTGTCTGATGAACTCTAAGGAAAAGAATATGGGAGTCAAAAATACTGGTAAAAGGTAAGGTCCTTCTTGATAACCGTATACCCAAATTACAGTAGAATGTAAAAACAACATCCAATCTCCCACCCTGTTTTTTGGATTAGGTTGTAAAGAGATTTTCATTTCTTCCAAAACCCTTGGCGAGTTTGTGCCAAAGATGAGACTATAAACCCTCGACATAATCTTGTTTATGAAAATAAGAATAGTGATTCTTTTTCATTCAATCAAGATGAATGCTTCTTTAGGGAATTCAGACTTATTTGATGCCAAGAGCATTCTCAGCAAGTGCGTGTAGTACTTGAAGTGTCTCAATGAATTGAAATTTACCAGTTGTTGGTGCATATTGTCAGCGATGAACTTGTCAAAACTTATACAAACTGACTGACTAGACTCTGACATAAAAAGGTCAACAAGAAACCCAACATGACTTCTACTACAAATTTGTCCTTATCCAACCCTAAAATTTGACTAAGTAGGGAACAGGCCCACTGGACTTCAATAACCATGACGCTTACACTGGTAGGTAACGACATACTTTCATAATGGTGTTTAGTTTTAACAATGGTTTGCAGAAATAGGGGTTTTACTTCGGGGGGACACTCTCGGTAGACTGTGATCATTTTATCTTCCTCGAAGGGCTCTGACATAGTGGGGGAAGACTCTGGTATACCGAGGGTGTGTCGAATTGACAAACTATCTATTTCTCATAATACCTTTGATCCTAACTTATTTAAAATGACCTTTTCTTCCTGTGAATACAGTTCTGCACACTAGATTATGAACTCTGGGAAAGGGAAAATGACTTCTACGGTGTAAGGGGTAATGGAAGCTTGGGCCGATTCGAGGAAGGGTATCCTTTTTCCAACAGTGTCTAGCAAATTGGATCTGGAGACGAAAATGAGTGAAACTGTAATTTCTGTCGTAAAAACATCGGAATCTCTGTCAATTAGGGCTTCTTCTTTAGAGGCAGAGTGTTTTTTCTTTCATGGATAAAACGATAGGGTTGGTTTCCATGATGAAAAATACATGTAACTCGATGGAGAATGTGCAAAACTGGTTCGTTGTTGAGATTTAATTTTGAATGGGGAGTTTGTGCCACTTTTCAAACATTCGAGTGATTTGAAATATTATAGAATAATGATCTGGGGACCTCCTTTTATATGCGTTTTTTAATATCGGGGATTGGAGAAAACGGTTTTGAGTAGACCGCTTTTCGCCTTGATGTGCCTATGATGGCGCCACATGTCCAAGAAATGAAACCATGGTATTTTACTTCAATTCTCAATATGTGTCTCGATCATCGATTTGGGCTACTCCAAGATTTATGGTCTGTTGGGTCTCATCAACTTTCGATATCGGGGGTTAGAAAGAATGGTTTTTGGTAGACCACTTTTCACCCCGATGTACCACTAGTGGAACCACATGTCCACAAAATGAAACCATGGTATGTTTCTTGACCAACTATCACATAATTAAACCCCGTGCTATTTCACTGCCCGATATGGGTCTTGGTCGTTGATCTAGGCCACTTCAAGATCTATGGTCCGCCAGGCCCCACCTTTCATGCCTCCACTATATTTATCCATATTCCGCCATATGTGACCTTATCCTCCAAACTATCACACTTCCATAGCGATATAGCTCTTCGCTAAATTTTCGAGACTTGGATCCTATCTAAAAATTGTAATGGTGATAACACTGATCTCAAGTCGATCTTCGAAAACATCGTCGCGCCCTTCATTTGTCTGAAAAAATCATCTATTATTGGAAATAGATATTGTTTCTTGACCGTTTCCTTTTTCAATTGACAATAGTCAATGTAGAGTCTCCACAACCCATCCTTCTTCAATATGAAAATAACAGGCGCACCCCAAGGTGACACGATTGGACATATAATTCCTAGGTCCATAAACTCCTTCAGTTTCATTTTCAACTCTTGTAACTCATAGATTGACATCCAATAAGGAGTTCTTTCTATCAGTTCAGTTCTAGGTTTTAAGTCGATGGTAAATTCCAATTCCCTTTCGGGTGAAAAATCTGGTAACTTCTTTGGAAATACGTTTGCAAACTCTTGTACTATGGGAAGGTTTTCTAGTCCTTCCATTACGCCCTTTTCATTCAGTGCTAAGATTGCATATAACTTGCATACTTTGTGCATACTCTTTCATAGCTGTAGGGAAGAGATGAACCTTAGGGAAACTCCCTGGTTTCTTCCTACAATCACTTGTCTCCATCCCTCATCATTGGTCGAAATCAATTGTTTCTTCTTACAGTTGAGTATCGCATCATGTGATTCCAACCAGTCCATAATGATCACTACCTCATAATATTCTAAGATCATGATGTACAGGTTGTCCTTCATTACAAAATCTCCCAGGTTGGGGCTACATTCCGTAACCTTTCCTCCAACCTTCTTCTTGGCTCCTGAATCCATTTCCAAATAGCTAAACTCATCCTGTTCGATTGCATTTAGATTAATTATTTTTAGCGTTGCACTAGAAATAAATCTCTCTGTACGATCGAGATCTATCAAAATACTAAAGTTCTAGTCAACGATAGTACCTAATGTCTCAAGCACAGTAGACTGGTGCTCGTCCTAGTGATTATTCACCACTACATAAATCCGGTGGGACTTGCCCAAATCTCCTACTGTAGTGTGTCTGTCTGAACCGACTGATCTGGCCCTCTCAACCAGATAATCACGTTGGTAATGTGTCTCTCCACATGTCCAACATATGGTCTTCGGTCCAGTACTCCTTATCCCTAAAGTAGAAGTTGATGGCCCACCAACCTGAAACCCTGGTTTGTTCTGTTGAATAGTCCTGAACTGTTGTTGCTGCGGACGACCTTGTTGTTGGTGCAGTGGTCCTCTGTAGGGAGTTCGCTTCTAAGGCATCGACCACCAAGGTTTCATGAACGTGGATCCTCTCGGAGTGCCTCGATACCCATATGGATGTCTAGTTGGTGTCTGATGCTGTCACACACCAGATGTCGCATGTCTTGTTGGTATCGTACGACTCCTGCTCTAACCCCTGCTGATCATCTCTTCCTCAGATATGAGGGACTTCTCGAAAACATCATGCAACGTCTGATGCATTAGGATCCTCACTTTCACATGACTGATGACGTTAAGGTCGAACACAAACTTGTTGACCTTGAGCTTCTTAGTGTTGAGATGTGGAGCATACCTAAGAATCTCCATGAAACGAGCCTCATACTTGGGCACTGTATGACATCCTTGTCGTAAGGTGTTGAAATCATTGAGCTAGCAATCAATAAATTCCTCAGAAAAATACCTCTCTTGGAACCTCTCGTCGAACAGT
>JZKD02S2261939.1:67563-79596 GCA_000966675.3 Picea glauca
AAAAAAAGCAATGGAGACCATTTCCTTTTAAATTTCAGAGCTTGGGTTTGCCAGGAAGAAGGAGAATTAGATTAAGCAATTAACCAATCCATTTAAATTTCAGAGCTTGGGTTTCTCCATGGAGAAAAAAAAACAAAATCAATAAGCAATGGTGAAAGCATAAGGCTGGGAGAGTTTCTTATAGAGAAACACAGAAATACAAATGACGGGATGGCCACAACTACATAATTAATTTAAATGTCAATAAAATTTGAACCTTAAATGGAATTACCCCAACAATACTTATACAATAGAATTAAACTACATTTTAATTTGATTCTTAATGAGTTCAATCTTAGTTTAGGATTACCGTAACCAAAGGTGAAGAATCTAAAGTTGTTAGTCTGTGCTTGTGCTCCCTCCGGTCTCGCTCTTGCTAACTGTTGAGACTTCATTGGTACCTCACAACGAACTCTAGGGGTACTCTACTTCCCCCTTATCCCCCGATCCGCAAAGGTGCCACACACAAACACAACCAAAAAACGCTAGCTCCCAGCTCGCCTCTCAAGGCAGAGCTACCACTCTCATTTTCGATCTGGGTATCCCAACTCTCACAAGTAAAACCAATCAAGGAAATTTACGCAACATAACTTTACCAATAACCTGTGTCCTCCATCTTTCCTCTTTAACACTTTCTTTATAGGATTTTTCCTCATGACACATTCCTCTTGCACATTTAATTCACTTTTTAATTAATTAAATTTATAACTATTCCCCTCATACACTTGTCACTTGTTCCCTTAGTTGCACCAATAAATCCACCATTTAATTTAATTAAATGTCAATTTCCCTCACCAACCTAAAAGTACTCCTAAAATCACTCCTAGTTGTCCATTTATTCCCTCTATTTCCTTTTTAATGACTGACTCCTTTCTAAAACTTAGTTGTATTTAATTTAGGAAATTTCTTTAGTTAGACTAGACTAGATACGAAAGTTAAGGCTTAAAACTAATCTCATCGCGATTTCGGGATTCAGGGTTTAGTGGTGACATATCTCATGTAACCGTGATCCCCGAAACCCCGAAATGTGAAGTCCCGACTCAATACCAAATTTTAAAGAGAACTAACATCATTTTAAAAATACATTAAATGGTAATTAAACTTCTTAAGTACTTTCTTTTTGGCCTCCGCCAAAAGAAGATTTTTGAATGTTGGTTTGAGAATTGCCGAAATACGGCCACATTAATAATGGATAGATCGTGATTTCTGCGACACAAATGCGTACCTCAAAGATATTCTCCGCATTAAAGGTGTTAAATTCTTGACAGGTGCGTCAGTACTTTCACCATAAAATGAGTTAAAAGAAAACTAGAGGTCTGTGTTTTGAAACTTATTCTCGCTTTTTCTATCAAAAATAGGATAATACAACCGAGCTTTCAGACCTCTCTTCTGTGATAGGTTTTATTTCCAATTCAGAGTCATGGCACCAAAGAAGGGACCCAAGAAGAGTGAAGATATAGTTTATATTTCCAGCCCATAGGGAGATATCATATCAGACACCACACCACATGCTATCGACTTAATTAAATCATGGAGACAGATTTATGAAAATCTGGACTGCAGGATGAAAAATTCCCCTAGTGATTCCGAGAATCACCTTCGGGACATAGCAGAATCAGAGCTTCACAAAATTGCAACACGCCCACAGCTCATGGCGTACAACGACATGGTCAGTTTGGATTTGGACAAGGTTGATATTCCGATGAGAAGCATTTTAAATGATCAAGGAGCCATTATAGGCTCATTCAGACCTGAACATATCCAGGTTATGTAAAAACTCTCACCCAATCCTAATTTCATTTACAATGCCGAATTTATAGCTGAATTCCAGAGAAAGGAATGCACTGAGGCAAACCAAACTTACCCTGATTTAATCAAAGGTTGGTGGAGATGTCCATCAAAATTTAAGGCTGATACCCACATAATTTATGCCACAGACTATTTGAACGAGTACATGGTTTATGTAGCCATGATGCTATGCAGACTCTTTGGAAAAAAGAATCCCTATCATTTCCCCACAGAATGGGTTCCCTTTTTAGAAGAAGCATCAGAAGGGTATAGTTTCAACTGAGACAAGATTTTATTTGATAATATAGCCAAAGATATTTCATATTACAGAGCTGCAAGAGCCCAAGGTTAACTAGTGGCCTTCTACATTTTAGCGTACCTCATGGAAGCAATTTGTTTTATGACTCCATTTCCCCTGATGAATTGGAGTTGGAACATAACCTTCCCTGAACCCATTCATGAATATCACTCTGAGCTATGGGAAGAAAATACAAAAAATTCGTTTTACGAAATTTTTCATTTCGTGGTGATACCCATGCATAATTTTTTTTTCGGCTATAACCCTCCTCACATTTCTAATGTAGTTTCAAATAACCTCAAGAAAATAGAAAATTGGTTCATTGAAGAAAGCTTCTCCTACATCAGGGTTTATGGGTGCTCAATCCCCCCTCACGCGCTTCCAAAATTCCTTCCGGATAGACTAGTGTGTAGGGAAGTGGCACACCAAATAGTAAAAGGCAGTATTGGAATAGAGCTAAAGGTAGCTCAAAATAAGTCTTGGCCAATATTCCCTGTGCACATCATGAAATTTTAATTACTAAATTTGGGACATTCTAGGGTGGAAGCAGAAGCACTCGAAGAAATTAAACTGGTAAATATTGAGTACAAAAGGCATGACCCTTATCAATTAGTGAATAAACACTTGATACACTACAATATGAAAGCCTATGAACATGAGGAGTCCCCTTGGGACGATGTGCTCAAAGGGACCAAATCTTATAAAAAAGTGTTGGAAAGAGTACAGACACTGTCGTCCAACTTGCAAGTCAGCTTTCGGACCTTTCAGAAGCATCAACAGAGTGGTCTGCCCAAAGTACTTCAAGTGGAAGAAATTACCCTCCCCCAGGAGAAAGAAAGCATTTGACCAGGTTTTGAGCAGGAAAACGTTCCACCAGGTTTCAAGCAGGAAGCACAAAAGAAGGGAAATCCTGAAAAGGCCCTACAGGATGTGGAAAGGCCTCCACCAAGCAAAAAGACCAAAGTAGAGAAAAGGTCAGGGAGACCTCCCAAGTTCGGTAAGCCTACTCCCACTTCATCACCAAAGGTTGATGTCAACATGCCTAAGGCGACAGGAGGGAAAGGATCTACGGAGCTAGGGATTCCCATAGCCTCCTTAACTCCCTTACAGTCCACTTTTGGACTGTCACAGACGAAAGCTATTTTTGTTGATGACCTTACATCCATTCCCATAGATGAGATTCCTCCTTCCGATTATTTTTTCAGTAGAAAAAGGAAGGTCATCCTAAAATAGGAGATGCATAAGAGGGAGGGGAACATGGTTTAAAAAAATAAAGTCCTGATAGATGGACAAAATTTGGAGGAAGAAGATTTCGTTACAGAGGTAGCAGGTTCCATGGGAGCCATGGTAACAACAAAATTTTTTACCATGGGAAAAATCATAACAAGGATAAAGAAGAGCGATAAAATCATAGCACAATTGTGAGAGAAATTAAAGAATGCTAAGGAAAGCATTAGAGAAGAATTGAGTAAAAGTTTGGAGCAGACAAGGGCTATCGAAAGGTTAGAGGTTCAATCGCTCAAAACAATTTTGGACGAAATGAGCCAGGAAATACAAACAAATTAGCTACAGATTACTCAACAAAAGGAGCACGTAGAATAGTTGTAGGCTAGATTAATATCAATGGAAGATAATATTATAGACTTAAAATCTTTCCAGGCTCAGTCACTGGAGATGCATTCAAAAATAGAAATTGAACAGCAGAAATTGATTTCCAAGATAGAAATTATTTAGAATTACTTTCAAGAAGTAGATAATGCCTTTGAAAATATCATCCTAAGAGAAAAATAAGCCAAAGCAGTGAGGATTTCTCTCCAAAAGGCAATTATATATTCGACAGGTGAAGAGGTATCCGAAACTATGAAAGTATCATCCACAGAGCAAATCAGAGGCGACATCATGTGCAAACTATTGGAAACCAACAAAACGGAAAGAAAAAGAATAGCCAAAGAAATCAGAGATGACTGTGAAGAAGTTTTTGATCTTCTATACAAAGGGTCATTAAATATTGGAAAAGGCCAATGTACATGACTTTTGGGACAGATCAATATTGTAGGCCATCAATTAAATTTTAGCGAAAATTTGAGTGAAATCCAAATGGAAATTTCACAACTAAGAAAAATCGATGTCACCCTAATGGATAGGTTGTTAGTTGAGCCTAACTTGAAGCTTCAGTCAATAAATTTTACAGATAAAGGAGTTGATAACCGTCTTTCTAAGATTCAGAGAAAGGTTTATCTGTTTGAGGCAAGAGATTTTCCAGAACCCCCCAAAAAATTTACACAGTTCCAGGAGAAATGCATTAAATGTATCGAATCAAAAGAAGGAGAGCCATCGACAAAGTACAAGTATTATTTGGAAGGGATTTACTTCCCATAAAATGGAAAAATGAAGAAGATCATGAAAATGGTTTTGGATCTACTTTTTAACAAATAGTTAGTCTCTAAGAATTAGGAACTCACCAATCGTCCTAAGATTGGTGGTTTTGTATAAATGTAATTTTTCAAGACTAAGAAAAGGCTTTTTTCTGGAGGGATTGTAAAGAGATAACTTCATTTTGCCTAAATTAATACAATATAGATTGAAGATTCCAGATCTGGTCAAGCGTGAGTTGTGTGTTTCTCTGTCATTCTATTTTTTATTCCATACTTTCGTTTGAAGTGTTTCATGTGGAAATTTCCATTATAGTAATTAAAACAGTTAGATTATCTAATCATTTGCAGTTTTTCCTCTGTATCAGATTTCAGCGGATATAATACCTATGAATGTTTTAGGACTCTGAAACTGTATGCTTCTGCAAAGTTATCATCTGTTTTCTTGTATTAACTTAAAATGAGATTTTTCTTAAATTGATGCCTCATTTTTGTTATACAACTACATGTTTCCTTTTTCTTCATTCCGTCCACTGTCTCCTTTAAAATTTGACTCAGATAATAGAAAAGGCCTTTATTTTTGTTATGCTATTAATTCATGAATTGGAAGTTCTATTTTTATAATTTTGAACCAGAAATTTGAGACCCTCGAAAATATTCTTGATTTACAAAAAAGAAACCCTCGGCTTTCATGACTGTTCTAGTTACCAGACAACCCAATATAGAACCCGGTTTATCATATCAAATGAGCATTGCATTAAACCTATTCAATACCATCTTACAAAAAACAAATACACGGGTAGAACTTGAAAGATCATGGGCTGCAATTGAAAGGGATATTAGCATTCAAGAACAACAAGAAGCTAGACAGAGACAATTAAGGAATCAACCGTGATCTCAGTTTCTTCTAAACTTTCTCTTTTTACCCATTAATTATCTCTACCTTTTTTGGATGCCTTGATGGTATACTTTAGAGCCTTAAAGTATAAACTCAGGGACACCATCTTTTTGGCACTGTTGCTGGGGAACGAAGAAACAAATCTTTTCCCTGGGAAGAATGACATTGACACTTTCTTTCTTTGATAGTGAACAAAGATCGAAAAACCTTCTAAGGCTACTTTTATCTTTCACTTGGAGACTCCACATTTTTTAAATTGACTTCTATCCGAAAGAACACCAGAAAGAACCTAGACGATAAGAAGACTTCGCTAGTTTCTGATCCGGAAAAGTTTTTAAAATCAAGAAGATCTCTTAGACAAATCATTTCACTGACACATGTCATCTGTTGACCAAATTATTCACGGTTGAAATTCAGATGAACACTTGATATATCCCTCTCCCTTCCCCTGTCGATCGATACACAATCTTTTCCCAAAGTCCACACTCCTACTACCGAACGCTTTGACGAATGTCCTGTGTATCCTAATTTAAACCCCGTCAATTCTCCAATATATTCATCTTATAAGACTGGAGAAACAAGTTCTTTTCTTCTTGGGCCTTCTTGTTCCAGTTTCCTATTCTTTGACGATCTGTTCCCCACAACCTTCCTGTCTCATTCAAGTACATTCCCAGTTTCAATCTCAAATCTAACAATGGCTGCACACGGAGCTGCGGGGGCTGGAGGTGGTGCTGTAGGTGGTGTCGCAGGCAGCCAAGTACCGCTCCCTGGAATTTTTTCTAAGGTGGCTACCAGATATGTCCCTCTTGTCCTCCCAGTTCCCCTACATAACCTTCGAGAGAATTACATGAAAAATCTCCCAAAATTTACAAGGGAAGGCGATTTTACCACACAAGAACACATCAATTTCTTTGACCAATTCGTCGATATCCTAGGACTCGAACATGAAGATGTCTACTCCAGAATCTTAGTACAAACTTTCGAAGGGCAGGTCAGAACCTAGTTTCGAGGCTTAGCAGCGGGATATTTAAGGTCATACGATGAACTTGAAAGTGATTTCATCGGGAAATGGGGGGAAAGAAAATATCACCTCTATTATCTTACGGATTTCGGGGCTCTTAGAAAGAAAAATTTAGAATTAGTTCTCGAATTCACCCAAAGATTTAATAAATTGTACAATAAAATTCCCATCGAGGTCAAACCTTCTCAGCTTGCAGCGAAAGTAAATTTCGCTGGAGATTTCGACCCCGATTTAGCCTTATTATTGAGAGATAGGAGATCAGTAGACCTCACCAAGATGCAAGACGATGCCCTAGAAATCGAATCAAACATGATGGCTTCAGGAAAGCTAAAAGATAAAATAGAGGCTGGGAACAAAGAAAACAGAAGATACAGAGAACAAGGAGGATCTTGAGGGTCAGGAAGATCTTCGGGAGACAAAATGGACGACATGGCTGGGATAATTAAAGAACTGTCTAATAAGATTTCGAAAATGGAATTAGAGTAGACTAAAAACGACCATTTTCCTAGAAAGGATTTCAGAAGGAATCCCAATCCTCAAATCCCACAAAGACAGATTAAGAATGAGGATCGGAAAATCCCAACTCCCTTCAAGAGTCAAAACTTCATTGGAGAGGAATCTTTAGAAGATCTTGAGGAATTAGAGGAAGAGATAAACAATATAGGTGATGATGAGACACAACCATATTTATTAAGACAAGATTATGAAAAATTCATAAATAAAGAAAATAGATTGCAAAATGACCTAAACGATAGTGCTTCTGAAGATTTGACCTACCAGGGTATTGTTGATGGTATAATGGCAGAGATTCAACAGAAGTACAATCTAAGGCCTAGAAACAAGAGTGTTACGATCACCCAAAAGAAAAAGATCTTGCTGAGGAGCGAGACAGACGATATAGTTTCAAAAGATGTTGAAAAATAGATTGTAAAAATCGACCAAACGTACCCACAGCCTACCAAGACTAAGGTAGTTGAAACACTCGCAATCAAAACACTGAAAACGAAAACTCCTGCAACCGAAACAAAACCTTCACCACAAAAGAAAGCTGATAAGAAGGGATTCGAAGCCCAAAATGTTGAGAATGACAAAATTGTGGGAAATTTCAATATGGAAAATGAAATCAATAAAATCAAGATCCCCATACCTCTTGTCAAGATGGAAAAAAATCCGACATACAGAAAACAAATTGCCAAATTGATTAGTTTTTTCGGAAGATGAAAGTCAAGACGACATCATTAACTTAGAATACGACAAGCCAAACATAGTTTTTGGCCTTCATTTCGAAGGCGCCAAAGACATTATTGCTCCCTTCTATATCATGTTAACCTTGTTCGACCAACTACTCCATAACTGTATGCTTGATTCTGGAGCATCCCACAACGTAATGCCTAAAGCCATTATGGATAAATTGGGTCTCGAAATTACTAGGCCTTATGGATATTATATTCTTTTGATTATATAAAAGTTAAATGTATAGGCATGATTAAAGACTTGGTGGTAAGTCTGGCTTAAATACCAACAAAAAATATTCTCATGGACATAGTGGTCGCCGATATCCCTCTAAAATATGGTATGCCGTTATCTAGAGCCTGGGGTGCCAAGCTTGGGGGCTCCCTCCAGCTTGACATAACATATGCTACGATCCCAGTTTTTGGAGGACAGTTTACACGCCTGTACAGAGAGACAAGGTTAGATTTCATTGTAAGTGATCCGTGCAACTCGAACAATCACCCTGTATATATTGCTGATCAGGATCTAGGTAATTGTATCTTATCCATTAACGATGATATTGTTTTAGGTGTAGAGGAAAGTTGTACAGAAGAAAAAAAAGAAAAAGATAAAGATAAACAAAATGTATATAGCACTGGTGTGTGGAAAATGTTTTTTGACGACACTTCATCTTACCTTGGAGCCAGAGCAGGGGCACTCCTTGTGGCCCCTGATAATCAATTTGTAATCCATTTTTCCTATAGAATTTAGTGGAATGTGGACCACACTAATAACGTATGTGAGTATGAAGCCTTAGTATTAGGGTTGGAAGCCGCCAGGAGAATGAAAATAAAAAACCTCGAAATCTTTGGTGATGCCAAGCTAATCGTAAAACAGGTAAACCGACAATACCAGGACAAACATCCTAGGTTGAGGTCTTACAGGAATTGCATCTAGGATCTGATCAAAAAATTATTCTCCTCTCTCAAGGTCCATTACATTCCAAGAACTGAAAACCAAAAGGCCGATGCATTAGCCAATGCAGCCTCAACCTTCACGCCTCCCACCGCTTTCAAACTAAAATATCATATACAAATGAGACACCGACCTTCCATACCAAATAACATACATCACTGGCAAGTTTTTGAGGGTGATGAACAACTACGTAAATTTTTGGAATCAATATAAGAGTTTGCTGAAACTCATGCCGACCAAGAAAACCAAAATGATCCTGTTTGGATCATGCAGGAAGGGGAAGAAACTCAGGAATTTCACGATAAAATCGCCAATCATCGTATGCTTGTTTTAAGAAATAATCAGATCCCCAAGGGCCTAATTCCCTTGGAAAGGTTGTTTAATCAAGGCGATATCCCCTTAAGATCCACCTTACAATTGCAGGCTGAAGAGGTTGAGGACTGTGACATAGGTACCAAAGAAAACCCTCAGTTGGTGAAACTATCCAAATACCTGCCCCCATAAACCAAAAGTAAATACGCTGAGTTTCTTAGAAAGTATAAAGAAATTTTCGCTTGGTCTTATGATGAATTGAGAACTTATGATACTTCTATAATTGAACATAAAATTCATCTGAAACTTGGTGTCAAGCCTTTTAAACAGAAACTCAGTCAGATAAACCCTATCCTTCTACCAATAATTGAAAAGGAAGTAAAAAAACTCTTGGACCCTAAAATCATCGTCCCACTAAGATATTCCGAGTGGGTGGCTAATTTAGTCCCAGTAAGAAAGAAAAATGGAGAAATCAGACTGTGTGTCGATTTTAGAAACCTGAACTGATCATCACTCAAAGACAATTATCCATTGCCTAAGATGGACCAAGTTTTAGAGAGAGTAGTTGGAGCTAACAAAATGTCAATGATTGATGGTATTTTAGGTTACAATTAGATCACAGTACACCATGATGATAAGGAAAAAACAACTTTCACTACCCCTTGGAGTACCTTCATGTACAATAAAATGCCTTTCGACTTGATGAACGTAGGGTCAACCTTCCAGCAAGCCATGGGCATCGCCTTCGTGGGTGAGAAAGATAAATTCGTTGTTATCTATCTCGATGATCTGATTGTTTTTTCAAAATCTGATACGGAACATCTAGTACATCTAAAGCAAACTTTCGAGAAATGTCGTAAATTCGATTTGTCCCTCAATCCCAAAAAATCTCATTTTTCTATGCAAGAAGGTAAGCTATTAGGTCATGTGGTGTCAAAATATGGAATCAAAATTGATCCTAAAAGAATTGAGGCTATAGATACTATAAATATCCCTAGAAATGTAAAAGAAATCCAATCCTTCCTAGGGAAAATAAATTTCTTGAGAATATTTATCCCTAACTTTGTTGAAATTATGAAGCTGATCACAGATATGTTGAAAAATAACAGTGAGATGAAGTGGACAAGTGAAGCCAAAGCATATTTTCAACGAATCAAAAGCGTTATCAACAAAGCGCCAGTCTTAGCAAGTCCCGATTACACAAAAGAATTTCTGATTTTCTCCTTCACTTCAGAACACACTATCACAGCTATATTGTTACAAAAAAATGAAGAAGGCTTTGAACAACCCATTGCTTTTTTCAGTAAAAGTATGAGAGACATTGAGTTGAAATATAATATACTAGAAAAACAAGCTTACGCAATGGTAAAGTCTCTCAAATATTTCAGAACGTACATATTACATTCGAAAATCATAACCTATGTGCCTACAAGCTCAGTCAAAGACATATTGGTTCAGCCAGATAGTGATGGGAGAAGAGGAAGATGGTTAGCTAAGATTCAGGAGTTCGATCTTGAAGTCAAACCAACAAAACTCATTAAAGGCCAAGGTCTGGCTAAATTTTTGGTCGAATCCAACTTGCATGCACTTGGAATAAATCGGCTACAAGAAGACGAGGGTTCTCTAAAAATAAATGAACTCAATTTCGTCGCTCCTATGGTTGAGATAGAAGACAGGTTTTCCTCTTTAGTCTGGTAGCATGATATTGTTTCCTATCTATTGACCCTTCAATGTCCCAATGAATTAACCCCATCTAAAGCCAAGACACTGAAGCTGCATGCTATAAAATATTGTATTATAGACGAAAAACTATTTTGGAAGGACCCACTGGGTTTTTTGTTGAGCTTCTTGGTCGAGACCAAAACCGAAAAGGTTATAGATGAGTTCCATGAAGGAGTGTGTGGAGGACACCATGCTTGGAGAGCTACAACTTATAAAATATTAAGAGTTGGATATTACTAGCCCAAACTTTTCACAGATGTAAATACTAAAGTCCGAGCTTGTGTTCTTTGTCACTTGTTTACAGGTAAACAAAAAATGCCAGCTTTGCCTCTAATTCCAGTTAAACCCAAAGCCCCTTTTTAGCAGTGGGGTCTTGATTTTATCAGAGAGATTCACCCACATTCCAGCGCTCAGCACGGGTGGATTCTAACCACAAGATACCATTTTACCAAGTGGGTGGAAGCTATTACCATGAGAAATGTGACTAACACAGTTGTAATCAACTTTCTGGAAGAAAACATTTTATCCAGATTTGGATGTCCCCGAAAAATAGTCACCGAAAATGCACAAGAGTTCAAATCGATGGCTATGGTAAGCTTTTGTCAAAAATCAACATCATATTAGGACACTCAGTTTATTATTCGCAGGGCAACGATTTAGCTTAATCATCTAACAAAAGTCTGACAACTGTGATAAAAAAAATATTGACTGACAACAAGAAGACATGGCATATTCATTTGAAATACGCTTTATGGGATAACAGGATAAGTACCAAAAGGGAAATCAGAATGTCCCCTTTTCAGATAGTATATGACACTGATGTTATCTTACCGATCAATATTTCTTTGCTAGTATTGAAAATTTGGCAAGATTCGAATGAAGAACCTAACGACATTACCAGAAGATAAAACCAATTGGTCGAAGTTCAACAAAATAGGATTGAAGTTAACGAAAAGTTGCAGAGATATCAGGATAAGATGAAGGATTTGTTTGATCAGAAGGCTAAGGATAGAGGTTTCCTCCCTGGAGATCCGGTACTAAAATGGGAATCTAGAAGAGAAGATGTTGGCAAACATGACAAATTCGACTCAATCTGGTCCGACCCTTATAGAGTCTCATCCTCAAAAGGAGAAAATGCTTTTTCATTAGAAAATCTAGATGGAGATATTCTAATTGCCCCTGTAAATGGGCGATATCTTAAACACTACATGCAGTAATATGTTTTCAAACTTTCATTGTATATACCAGTTTGTTTTCACATTTTCTTTATAGTAACATTACTTTTGTTAATATATATATATATATATATATATATATATATATATATATATATATATATATATATATATATATATATATATATATATATATATATATATATATATATATATATATA
>JZKD02S2261939.1:80055-94402 GCA_000966675.3 Picea glauca
AAAAGGATTTCCCTCAGTATGTTACATACTTATTGATTGCCCCCACTTCATAACAAATATGTATAGAAAGAGATGGTGAAAGGAAATCCGTTATCGATTGCCCCCATCTAACATTAGGAGGTGGTGAAAAGAAATTCGTTATCGATTTCCCCCATCCAATTTAAATAGATGATGAAAGGAAATTCATTATATGATTACCCTCATCTCAGCATTTAAATGCTAAAATTAATGAAGTGGTGAAAGGAAATTCAATGTGGAAAATCCGATAACTTCACCGGGGTACTGAACAGGCCCACTAGCAGTGAAGCAATGTCTCCCTAATAGACAAGGTTGTTATACACAAATTGCAAGAGGCTCTGGTATTTTTCTTCTCTCAGCCAGATTACACTCTAAGAGTCTCTCAATGCGAATATGATTAAATAAAAACTGGTAGAACCACTAATCTTGTTTCGATTATCTTGCACAAATCTAAGGTCAGTTTTAGAAAGGGAAATCTAAGTGATCCTATTTCGATATTGTCGAACGCTTTAGTTTGGAAAGTGTTCTGAAGTTAAGGTTGGGATCTTTATCCCCTTGGAAGTTTTCACATCTATGTCTCACAGACTGAAATAACTGACCCCATTTACCCAATAAAAGGAACTGAGTCTGCCCGTTCTCCTCATCCCACAAGGAGACGAGGTCCCCAATTGGAGCCTATGTTGAAGCTAGGTTTGAAAATTTTCACCTTTAAAACTAAATTTTTCCTCTTTCGGGATTCAGTTTTTCATAAGGTATAATCCTCACTATCAGTCCAAAAGACCGGTATCGAAGTCCCGAAAAGTTTTCATTTCTTCGTTATAACTAAAGACAAGAATATCAAATGTTATTAAAGTTTAGACACATGTTCTATAAATTACTTTAAATCACGATAATTTAAAACCCTAAAGGAGTTAAATAACCATCTTTTTAACCTTTCGGGATTCGGGGTTTACTCAGAACAATATCTCTTTAATACATTTTGAATCGCAAAATGCTGATTCTCGATTTACCAAAAGAAGTGAAAGTCAGTCTTAATCCTAATTAATTAATTTAAAACTAATCTCACCATGATTTCAAGATTCGGGGTTTAGTGGTGACATGCCTCATGTAGCCGCAATCCCCGAAACCCTGAAATGCAAAGTCCCGACTCAATACGGAAGTTAAGGCTTAACACTAATCTCATCGTGATTTCGAGATTCGAGGTTTAGTGGTGACATACCTCATGTAACCGCGATCCCCGAAACCCCGAAATGCGAAGTCCCGACTCAATACCGAATTTTAAAGACAACTAACTTCATTTTAAAAATACATTAAATGGTAATTAAACTTCTTAAGTACTTTCTTTTCGGCCTTTGCCAAAAGACATTTTTTGAATGTTGGTTTGAGAATTGTTGAAATACAACCACATTAATAATGAATAGATCGTGATTTCTGCGACACAAATGCATACCTCAGAGATATTCTCTGCATTAAAGGTATTAAATTTTTGACAGGTGTGTCAGTACTTTCACCATAAAATGAGTTAAAAGAAAACTAGAGGTCTATGTTTTGAAACTTATTCTCGCTTTTTCTATCAGAAATAGGATAATACAACCGAGCTTTCACACCTCTCTTCTGTGATAGGTTTTATTTCCAATTCAGAGTCATGGCACCAAAGAAGGGACCCAAGAAGAGTGAAGATACAGCTGAGATTTCCAACCCAGAGGGAGATATCATATCAGACACCACACCACACCACATGCTATCGACTCAATTAAATCATGGAGACAGATTTATGAAAATATGGACTGCGAGATGAAAAATTCCCCTAGTGATTCTGAGAATCACCTTCGGGACATAGCAGAATCAGAGCTTCACAAAATTGCAACATGCCCACGACTCATGCCGTACAACGACATGGTCAGTTGGGCTTTGGACAAGGTTGATATTCTAACGAGAAGCATTTTAAATGATCAAGGAGCCATTATCGACTCATTCAGACCTGAACATATCCAGGTTATGTACAAACTCTCACCCAATCCTATTTTAATTTACAATGCCAAATTTACAGCTGAATTCTAGAGAAAGGAATGCACTGAGGCAGACCAAGCTTAACCTGATTTAATCAAAGGTTGGTGGAGATGTCCATCAAAATTTAGGGCCGATACCCATGGAATTTATGCCACAACCTCTTTGAACGAGTACATGGTTTATGTAGCCATGATGCTATGCAGACTCTTCGGCAAAAAGAATCCCTGTCATTTCCTCGCAAGAATGGGTGCCCTTTTTAGAAGAAGCATCAGAAGGGTATAGTTTCAACTGCGATAAGATTTTATCTGATAATATAGCCAAAGAGATTTCAGATTACAGAGCTGCAAGAGCTCGAGATCAACCAATGGCCTTCTACATGTCAGTGTACCTCATGGACGCAATTTGTTTTATGATTCCATTTCCCCTGATGAATTGGAGTTGGAACATAACCTGCCCTGAACCCATTCACGAATATCACTCTGAGCTGTGGGAAGAAAATGCAAAAAATTCGTTTTATGAAATTTTCCATTTCGTGGTGATACCAATGCATAAAATGTTTTTTGACTGTGACCCTCCTCGCATTTTTTATGTAGTTTCAAATAACCTCAAGCAAATAGAAGACTAGTTCATTGAATAAAGCTTGTCCTACATCAGGGTTTATGGGTGCTCAATCCCCCCTCACGCACTTCCAAAATTCTTTCCGGATAGACTAGTGTGTAGGGAAGTGGCACACCAAATAGTAAAACGCGGTATTGGAATAGAGCTAAAGGTAGGTCAAAAGAAGTCTCGACCAATCTTCCCTGTGCACATCGGGAAATTTTCATTACTAAATTTGGGACATTTTAGGGTGGAAGTAGAAGCACTCGAAGAAATTAAACTAGTAAATATTGAGTACAAAAGGCATGACCCTTATCAATTAGTGAATAAACACTTGATACACTGCAATATGAAATCCTATGAACATGAGGAGTCTCCTTGGGACGACGTGTTCAAAGGGAACAAATCTTATAAAGAAGTGTTGGAAAGAGTACAGACACTATCGTCTAACCTGCAAGTCATCTTTCGGACCTTTCAGAAGCATCGATAGAGTGGTCTGCCCCAAGTACTTCAAGGGGAAGAAATTACCCTCCCCTAGGAGAAAGAAAGTGTTCCACCAGGTTTTGAGCAGGAAAGCGTTCCACCAGGTTTCGAGCAGGAAGCACAAAAGAAGGGAAATCCCGAAAAGTCCCTACAGGATGTGGAAAGGCCTCCACCAAGAAAAAATACCAAAGCAGAGAAAAGGTCAGGGAGACCTCCCAAGTCGGGTAAGCCTAATCCCACTTCATCACCAAAGGTTGATGTTGACATGCCTAAGGCGACAAGAGGGAAAGGATCTACGGAGCTAGGGAGTCCCATAGCCTTCTTAACTCCCTTACATTCCACTTTTGGACTGTCACAGAAGGGAGCTCTTTTTGTTGATGACCTTACCTTCATTGCCATAGATGAGATTCCTCCTTCCAATTATTTTTTTAGTAGAGAAAGGAAGGTCGTCTTGAAACAGGAGATGCATAAGAGGGAGGGGAACATGGTTAAAAAAAATAAAGTATTGATAGATGGACAAAATTTGGAGGAAGAATATTTCGCTACAGAGGTAGCAGGTTCCATGGGATCCATGGAAACATAATTTTTTTTTACCATGGGTAAAATCATAAAAAGGATAAAGAAGAGCGATAAAATCATAGCACAATTGCGAGATTAGTTAAAGAATGTTGAGGAAAGCATTAGAGAATAAATGAGTAAAAGTTTGGAGCAGACAAGGGCTGCCAAAAGGTTAGAGGTTCAATTGCTCAAAACGAGTTTGGACGAAATGAGCAAGGAAATACAAACAAATCAGCTACAGATTACTCAGCAAAAGGAGCACACAAAACAATTGCAGGCTAGATTAATATCAATGGAAGATCATATTATAGACTTAAAAGATTTCCAAGCTCAGTCACTAGAGGTGCATTCAAAAATAGAAATTGAACAACAGAAATTGATTTCCAAGATAGAAATTATTCAGAATTACTTTCAACAAGTAGATAATGCCTTTGAAAATATCATCCTAAGAGAAAAAGAAGCCAAAGCAGTGAGGATTACTCTCCAAAATGCAATTATATATTCGACAGGTGAAGAGGTATCCAAAACTATGAAAGTATCAGCTGCAGAGCAAATCAGAGGCGACATCATGCTCAAACTATGGGAAACCAACAAAACTAAAAGAAAAATAATAGCCAAATAAATCAAAGATGACTATGAACAAGTTTTTGATCTTCTAGACAAAAGGTCATTAAATATTGGAAAGGGCCAATGTACAGGACTTTTGGGACAGATCAATATTGTAGGCCATCAATTAAATTTTAGGTAAAATTTGAGTGAAATCCAAATGGAAATTTCACAACTAATAAAAATTGATGTCACCCTAATGGATATGTTGTTAGTTGATCCTAACTTGAAGCTGGAGTCAATACATTTTACAGATAAAGGAGTTGATGACCGTCTTTCTAAGATTCAGAAAAAGGTTTATCTGTTCGAGGCAAGAGATTTTCCAGAACCCCTTAGAAATTTTACATTGTTCCTAAAGAAATGCATTAAATGTATCGAATCAAAAGAAGGAGAGTCATCGACAAAGTAAAAGTATTATTTGGAAGGGCTTTACTTCCCAGAAAATGGAAAAATGAAGAAGATCATGAAAATGGTTTCGGATCTACTTTTTAACAAATAGTTAGTCTCTAAGAATTAGGAAATCACCAACCGTCCTAAGATTGGTGGTTTTGTATAAATGTAATTTTTCAAGACTAAGAAAAGGCTTTTTTATGGAGGGATTGTAAAGAGATAACTTCATTTTGCCTGAATTAATACAATATAGATTGAAGATTCCAGATCTGGTCAAGCTTGAGTTATGTGTTTCTCTATCATTCTAGTTTTTATTCCATACTTTCGTTTGAAGTGTTTCTTGCAGTAATTTCCATTATAGTAATTAAAACAGTCACATTATCTAATCGTTTGCATTTTTTCCTCTATATCATCTTTCAATAGATATAAGACCTATGAATGTTTTAGGACTCTGAAACTGTATGCTTCTACAATGTTATCATCCATTTTCTTGTATTAACTTGAAATGAGATTCTTCTTAAATTGATGCCTCATTTTTGTNTGTGTGTGTGTGTGTGTGTGTGTTCCTAATGCATATGTGCGTTCCTAGAGAACGTGCATGTTCCTAGAGTGAAAACACATTTTTTTATCTAAGAATTCACAAGGCACATCTAGCAAGATAATTCCAAAGGAAACTTGTAGGCATATAAGTCCATCAACAACATCTGAGGTATCCTTTTCCTTTAAATAGGTATATAGGTACATATCTACCACTAGCACTTGGAAAACCCAACCTTCATGTTGATGGTGTTCTTGATCCTCTTCATCTAGGTATTTCCCTTCACCACTCTTTTCTCACCTCTTTCTTTCTCCCTTCAAACCATCACTTATATATTCTTAGAGTATGACTAACATAACCAATTTCACTAGTTTAAGAATAAAAGGGGATAAAATTGAGATCCAATATTGGCTTCCAAAGATCAGATAAATATTCCCAAACTGTGAGAAGAAAGAATAAGATACCAACTTTGAGAAGAAATACCAATGTACTTACTTAGATCTAATTTGGATTTTTTTTTTGATAAAGGAATTGATGTACCTCTATTCCATCTAAATATGTCTTATGTGTGTCGATTACTCAATTATTAGTACATATTCCCACCTCGTTTGTAAAAACAGTGGTATTGATCATTGTATACATATATATTATTCAATAAAGTATATTAATATTTACAAACCCATAGTACAAAATACAATCTACCATTGTATTCATATCTATCATTCAATAAAATATATTAATATGTACCTCCTCCCCCTTTGCCTCTGTTTGAAAATCCCCTCGTACCCACTTCCCCTTATCTCACCTATTTCCTCCTCTTCTCTCCCATCCCTCTTTGAAACCCATACCCATCTATTATCACTAGAAGTCACCTTCAGATTTCATAGAAGGTAAGCCCGGTACCCATCAGTTTATGTGAGTGTAATTGAGTTTTAAGAGGTCAAATGGATAAGACTCAATGATAATAACATTCTAACTCAAAAATCTAGACTAACATGCACAAGCAATTGAGGTATTTGATTAACTTTAGTCAGTAAGTTGGAGTAAAGGTGAGTAGAAGGAAGACTTTGGTGAGAAAGGTGTAGAGGTATGCTATGGACATCATGTCTTCAAGCAGCCTAAGGAGGAAAAAATCAAACACAAGATCCTCTTGGATTCAAATTTCAAGGAAAATGAAATAAATCATAACGACACTATACTCAAACATTCATCATAATATAGTTACAACAATCCATGTGAATCATTCATTCATGAAATCTCTCAATATCAGAGGAAAATAAGATGGAGTAAGAAAGATGACTTAGATTAATCAAGAAATCTCAAATCAAGTACATAACCAGAGAACAAATGTTCTTCATCAAAATATTACAATAGCAGGGAGCCTAGCTCAACCATTTGACCTTTAACAAAATATCATAACTAACTACTTATACTCATAACTGTTGCAACCACCAGGAGTGTGATCGGACCATTGCATTCAAATTTTTCAGTTGACACCTTATTTTTCAGACTATGTAGTCATTCTTACATCAGACGCGAGCTCGGATTAGTGCGGGCTTTGCGAGAAACTTCGTCCACCAAGGATATTTGGACTGACAATCGGCCCCCACGATCCTTCTCTCCATGCATTCCATTTATGGGATGAGACAAGGTCTCAACCACCACCCCCATTTCCATTAACTACCTTCATCGGGATGAGGATGAGGCTTGACACCCATGAATGTTTTAGGCCCATGACTTCTTCGAGTTAATATCGATGCCTCGAGGCCAAGCAGATCTTCTTATGTGACCAAATACGGGTGCTTTCAGCCTTTGGTGTAGCTCCTCTCCATCGCTCCATATTCAATGTGACCTAGGGCCATGACCCTATGCAATTGCACGATTGCAAGCGCTACCAAGGGTGGTCTGAAAGAAAGCCTCTTTTTTCCCCACAATTCACCATGAACCACCATGTGTCCCTTTCTAAAAACCACGGTTGTGATTGCAGCCCACCCCTGAGATTTTAAAATGTGCGCACCTTCCGACCCGAAAATTTGGCTTGGTCATTGATATTGTGATCTAATATTAGTCCCTCTGATCAATGGATCAACTCTGGGATTTTTAGATTGACGGATCAAATATTCCCCTTCAAAACAATGGTCTATATTTGCTTCATGGATCGACCTTCGGGAATTTCAATTCTCAAACTCCATTTGTCTTCTGTTTCTTTTATTCAGAGAAAAGGATTTGGCAACGCATGGCTCCTACTGATCAATGGCTCAGATTCTCTTCAGGCGCTTTGGGACTTCGGGCACTTTGGCACTTCGACCACTTCGGGCTTAGGCCCTTTAGGACTTTGCAATGTTTCTCATTTTAAAACTCCTAAAGTAAAAATCCTGGAGTGACAGATCAGATGACACATGGCTCTTGTTGATCAATGACTTAGATCTATTTCGGACCTTCAGGACTTCAGGCCTTCGGCCACTTCAACAGCTTCAACAAATTCAGTGCTTTGGTGGCTTCGAGTCTTTGGGACTTCTAAGAATTTCTCATTTAAATTCTGTCGAAGCTCATTTACCCGAAGGCTTGGATCGATTGCCACCTAACCCCTTTAAGATCAACGGTTCATACTCACTTCAGGGCCTTTTTCTCTGGCACTATACTTCGTGCAAGTTGTCACTCCTGAATTCCCATGAGCCGCTGATCTGAATTGTTTTGTTGGCATTCCCAAATTCCTGAAACGTACTGTTAATACAGATGCTCTTTGTGTTCATGGCTGTAGCCTGCAGGATCAAGGATTTGGATGACTGGCTGTGAGATGAGGAAAAAGGGAGACCAGTGACAGAAACATAAGATGTGAGTGCTCTCCCTTAGATAAAACATAGGGGCTTGGGGCCAATATTTCACTCGAGTAATAAATTTAAGGAAAACCAGGGCGCACAAACGAACAAGGGAAAACAAAGAATGATTTACAAGCCAAAGGGGAAAAACTTAAGATTTGGTCTTTGAAAAGGATAGAGACAGGGAAAGACTATAGATTTGGGTATATCAACACACACCTACGTCCCTTGAAAACCTTATGTGATAACATTTGGCTCCACAGGGGATGGCATGCTCCCTGGAAGTTTCCAAGAACAAGTAGTTCCAGTGCCTTAGTTGTTGGGTTATGGAGTCTAGCTCAGAACATTTCATCGAAGGCCAACATGTAGAATATTCTACTTATAAAAAGGAAAACAAACACACATGCTCCAAAAAGAGCTTATTTATGTACAGTCCTAGGCTAACTGATTTTTACAAAGCGTTAGGTGAAAGAAAACTTCCACCATAACCACCGAGACTGTTCGGTAATATAATTCTTCTCTTTACTGCAAATAATCCATAAAAGGTAAGGGAAGTATGAAATCATAAATAAAACATGTATTGGAACACTGGAAATACCTCCAAATGATGATAATATGAAAAATTTTGCAGGTTTCAATGCTTTTGGAAAACATAGTTCCATATATAACCCCACAGGGTCACAAAATTTATAATTAGGAAAGCTCGACTGGTAAGAAATTACCTCCTGCTCTTCATGGTTACTCACCCGTCGTTCGATGTTCTCAGAGTGTATAGGTGGTTAGAGGATTGATGTGGGCCAACTGATCCCAGGTGATACTTGCTCATTTACAGGTTCAAGACAGGAGATAAACTGCACCTGTAGCTCCGCCATTTCTCCTTTGTCTACTTTGATAACATATGCTAGTTGAGAGAAAGAAGTCTCTTCATGTATATCCATGGATGGCTCTTTCTATCTATCATGTTTCTTAGTGTATTTTGTGGGCCCAAGGTGGATTATTTCTGCACAATGCTCTTCCTTAATGTATAAAGGAAAAGGCTCTATAGTATGGTCTTGGAAATCCTTCATATCCACATCGGAATCAGATTCATAGTTGTCATACTCAGGCTGGTTGCGCCCCAAGTCAACAAAATGTGGAGTGGAGATCTATTGCTCTTCATCTGAATACTCATCAAAGATGGGTGAGTGCAGAAATCTTTTATCTTTCAAATAAAAATGAGCAACCTCTTGATTCTTCTCTTCAATCCTAGGTGAAAATACATCATGGGAAACCTCTTGAAGGAAAACAAAAGAATCCTCCTCCACAACTTTCTCTTCTTTTACAACTAAGACAACAGGTGCATTAGGGGAAGAATATGATACATATATGGCTATGCAATCATCAACACTATCAACACTCATATCTGGAAGGCCTTCTTCTCAAGAAATAGAAAGAGAAAATATTTCATCCACATTTGCAAAATACTATCTTCTATCCTCACTTTCTCTTTCAATAAAATCTTCACCAAACTCATCACACGAGGAAGACTCTATCATCTTCTGTATGTGGAATGAAAACTTCTTAAAACAATCATCCAAAATAAGATGTGAGGGGTAAATCTTCTCGTAATATGAATTAAAAGCATTGTGAAAATCCTTCAAAGAATGGATACTAACAATAGGGAGAGATTGACACCGTTCATGAGAATATTCCTCTAAAGAAAATTTAAACATCTTGATCAAGACATCCTCGTGAAATAAGCCATGTTCAAGCATGCATATATGAAATTTTAATAAGTTCTAATTGGGATGGTCATGCTTGCTTCCTCTGAATCTCATAATATAATCATCCCATTCATTTATATATGGAACTGGATGTGGATAACCAATGATGGATGAGAAATTGAAGGGGGGAAACATCTTGGCTGGGATAGCCTCCATAGCCTTTTGATTTGTCTCCCTTCAGTGGAGTCACCAACATATTCTTCATAGTGGATTCGCCATGGTGAAAGATAATCAGTCAGAATAATGTGTACAACTTTAGTTCACCATCTAAAACTGGCTCTCTGCAATGTCTCTATTCCCAGGGAGCTTTTCAATCTAGGACAACAAAAAAAACCCTTCTTGAGAAATATTTCCTTTCTTTATAATCCTCTCTAGGTTAGCTTCAGGTGTAGNCACCTATTTCCTCCTCTTCTCTCCCATCCCTCTTTGAAACCCATACCCATCTATTATCACTAGAAGTCACCTTTATATTTCATAGAAGGTAAGCCCGGTACCCATCAGTTTATGTGAGATTAATTGAGTTTTAAGAGGTCAAATGGATAAGACTCAATGATAATAACATTCTAACTCAAAGATCTAGACTAACATGCACAAGCAATTGAGGTCTTTGATTAACTTTAGTCAGTAAGTTGGAGTAAAGGTGAGTAGAAGGAAGACTTTGGTGAGAAAGGTGTAGAGGTATGCTATGGACATCATGTCTTCAAGCAACCTAAGGAGGAAAAAATCAAACACAAGATCCTCTTGGATTCAAATTTCAAGGAAAATGAAATAAATCATAACGAAACTATACTCAAACATTCATCATAATATAGTTACAACAATCCATGTGAATCAGTCATTCATGAAATCTCTCAATATCAGAGGAAAATAAGATGGAGTAATAAAGATGACTTAGATTAATCAAGAAATCTCAAATCAAGTACATAACCAGAGAACAAATGTTCTTCATCAAAATATTACAATAGCAGGGAGCCTAGCTCAACCATTCGACCTTTAACAAAATATCATAACTAACTACTTATACTCATAACTGTTGCAACCACCAGGAGTGTGATCGGACCATTGCATTCAAAGTTTTCAGTTGACACCTTATTTGTTAGACTATGTAGTCATTCTTATGTCAGACGCGAGCTCGGATTAGTGCGGGCTTTGCAAGAAACTTCGTCCACCAAGGATATTTGGACTGACAATCGGCCCCCATGATCCTTCTCTTCACGCATTCCATTTATGGGATGAGACAAGGTCTCAACCACCACCCCCATTTCCATTAACTACCTTCATTGGGATGAGGACGAGGCCTGAAACCCATGAATGTTTCAGGCCCACGACTTCTTCGAGTTAATACCGATGCCTCGAGGCCAAGCAGATCTTCTTATGTGACCAAATACGGGTGCTTTCAGCCTTTGGTGTAGCTCCTCTCCATCGATCCATATTCAATGTGACCTAGGGCCATGACCCTACGCAATTTCACGATTGCGAGCACTACCAAGGGTGGTCTAAAAGAAAACCTCTTTTTTCCCCACAATTCACCATGAACCACCACGCGTCCCTTTCTAAAAACCACGGTTGTGATTGCAACCCACCCCTGAGATTTTAAAATGTGTGCACCTTCCGACCCGAAAATTTGGCTTGGTCATTGATATTGTGATCTAATATTAGTCCCTCTGATCAATGGATCAACTCTGAGATTTTTAGATTGACGGATCAAATATTCCCCTTCAAAACAATGGTCTATATTTGCTTCACGGATCGACCTTCGGGAATTTCAATTCTCAAACTCCATTTGTCTTCTGTTTCTTTTATTCAGAGAAAAGGATTTGGCGACGCATGGCTCCTACTGATCAATGGCTCAGATTCTCTTCAGGCGCTTCGGGACTTTGGGCACTTTGGCAGTTCGACCACTTCGGGCTTAGACCCTTTAGGACTTTGCAATGTTTCTCATTTTAAAACTCCTAAAGTAAAAATCCTGGAGTGACAGATCAGATGACACATGGCTCTTGTTGATCAATGACTTAGATCTATTTTGGACCTTCAGGACTTCAGGCCTTCGGCCACTTCAACAGCTTCAACAAATTCAGTGCTTTGGTGGCTTCGAGTCTTTGGGACTTCTAAGAATTTCTCATTTAAAGTCTGTCGAAGCTCATTTACCCGAAGCCTTGGATCGATTGCCACCTAACCCCTTTAAGATCAATGGTTCATACTCACTTCAGGGACTTTTTCTCTGGCACTATACTTCGTGAAATTTGTCACTCCTGAATTCCCAGGAGCCGCTGATCTGAATTGTTTTGTTGGCATTCCCAAATTCCTGAAACGTATTGTTAATACAGATGCTCTTTGTGTTCATGGCTGTAGCCTGCAGGATCAAGGATTTGGATGACTGGTTGTGAGATGAGAAAAAAGGGAGACCAGTGACAGAAACATAAGATGTGAGTGCTCTCCCTTAGATAAAACATAGGGGCTTGGGGCCAATATTTCACTCGAGTAATTAAATTAAGGAAAACCAGGGCGCACAAACGAACAAGGGAAAACAAAGAATGATTTACAAGCCAAAGAGGAAAAACTTAAGATTTGGTCTTTGAAAAGGATAGAGACAGGGAAAGACTACAGATTTGGGTATATCAACACACACCTACGTCCCTTGAAAACCTTATGTGATAACATTTGGCTCCACAGGGGATGCCATGCTCCCTGGAAGCTGCCAAGAACAAGTAGTTCCAGTGCCTTAGCTGTTGGGTTATGGAGTCGAGCTCAGAACATTTCATTGAAGGCCGACATGTAGAATATTCTACTTATAAAAAGGAAAACAAACACACATGCTCCAAAAATAGCTTATTTATGTATAGTCCTAGGCTAACTGATTTTTACAAATCATTAGGTGAAAGAAAACTTCCACCATAACCACCGAGACTGTTCGGTAATATAATTCTTCTCTTTACTGCAAATAATCCATAAAAGGTAAGGGAAGTATGACATCATAAATAAAACATGTATTGGAACACTGGAAATACCTCCAAATGATGATAATATGAAAAATTTTGCAGGTTTCAATGCTTTTGGAAAACATAGTTCCATATATAACCCCACAGGGTCACAAAATTTATAATTAGGAAAGCTCGACTGGTAAGTAATTACCTCCTTCTCTTCATGGTTACTCACCCATCGTTCGATGTTCTCAGAGTGTATAGGTGGTTAGAGGATTGATGTGGGCCAACTGATCCCAGGTGATACTTGCTCATTTACAGGTTCAAGACAGGAGATAAACTGCACCTTTAGCTCCTCCATTTCTCCTTTGTCTACTTCGATAACATATGCTAGTTGAGAGAAAGAAGTCTCTTCATGTATATCCATGGATGGCTCTTTCTCTCTATCATGTTTCTTAGTGTATTTTGTGGGCCCAAGGTGGATTATTTTTGCACAATGCTCTTCCTTAATGTATAAAGGAAAAGGCTCTATAGTATGGTCTTGGAAATCCTTCATATCCACATCGGAATCAGATTCATAGTTGTCATACTCAGGCTGGTTGCTCCCCAAGTCAACAAAATGTGGAGTGGAGATCTATTTCTCTTCATCTGAATACTCATCAAAGATGGGTGAGTGCAGAAATATTTTATCTTTCAAATAAAAATGAACGACCTCTTGATTCTTCTCTTCAATCCTAGGTGAAAATACATCATGGGAAACCTCTTGAAGGAAAACAAAAGAATCCTCCTCCACAACTTTCTCTTCTTTTACAACTGAGACAACAGGTGCATTAGGGGAAGAATATGATAAATATATGGCTATGCAATCATCAACACTATCAACACTCATATCTGGAAGGCCTTCTTCTCAAGAAATAGAAAGAGAAAATATTTCATCAACATTTGCAAAATACTATCTTCTATCCTCACTTTCTCTTTCAATCAGATCTTCACCAGACTCATCACACGAGGAATACTCTATCATCTTCTAGATGTGGAATGAAAACTTCTTAAAACAATCATCCAAAATAAGATGTGAGGGGTAAATCTTCTCGTAATATGAATTAAAATCATTGTGAAAATCCTTCAAAGAATGGATACTAACAATAGGGAGAGATTGACACCGTTCATGAGCATCTTCCTCTAAAGAAAATTTAAACATCTTGATCAAGACATCCTCATGAAATAAGCCATGTTCAAGCATGCATATATGAAATTTTAATAAGTTCTAATTGGGATGGTCATGCTTGCTTCCTCTGAATCTCATAATATAATCATCCCATTCATTTATATATGGAACTGGATGTGGATAACCAATGATGGATGAGAAATTGAAGGGGGGAAACATCTTGGCTGGGATAGCCTCCATAGCCTTTTGATTTGTCTCCCTTCAGTGGAGTCACCAACATATTCTTCATAGTGGATTCGCCATGGTGAAAGATAATCAGTCAGAATAATGTGTACAACTTTAGTTCACCATCTAAAACTGGCTCTCTGCAATGTCTCTATTCCCAGGGAGCTTTTCAATCTAGGACAACAAAAAAAACCCTTCTTGAGAAATATTTCCTTTCTTTATAATCCTCTCTAGGTTAGCTTCAGGTGTAG
>JZKD02S2261939.1:94412-114228 GCA_000966675.3 Picea glauca
CATATTTGTTCATTGAGTTGGTTGCCTTGTATTTAGGTTCAAGATGAAAAACTCAGTGTTTTGGTCTACAAATACATTGAAAACTCCATTTTTATGAATACCTCTCAATATCTCTATTTTTTACATTATTTTTATATAGGCTACACAAATATGTTGTCGATGAAACTACAGACACTAATAGATTCAACTATGAATATTCCAAATATATACCTTTTAAAAAAAATATATTGTTTAGTATTTTTAATCTATTTTTTCTTGACATATATCATAATTCTAAAATACATACCTCTTTTATTTTTTCTATAACTTTTTATATATTAACCATTTTTTAAATAAGTTATATGTCACACTAGAATACACTGGTATCTACAATATAAAATAAAAAATGATAATGTTAAGACCCTCATAGTCTGCACTAACACAAGGTGTTGTAATTTCAAGGATATATTGTTTTTCATAAGTTTTAAAAAATAGAAAGTTAATATTATAAATTTTGAAAAAATACCCCGCACTAGAAAAATGGGTTCTCTACAATTTTGCAATTTTTTTTAGGATATCCCATTGTTAAGATACTCAACAACTTCACTAACAGAGACATACAAATTATATTTTTCTTAAAAAATAATATACCAATGTTATAAAAAAACAAATTTCACATAGTTATTCACAAATTTTATAAATAAAAATTATATATTCAGAAGGTTAATTCAATTTCCTACATTTCATCTTATTATACCATATTCAAATTCATTGTAAAAGTACCTTGAATAATCCCACCAAGTTAACAGATTGCTATTTTTCCATGTTTTCATTGCCACTAATGTGTCATGAGAGACCATCATTAGTTTGCACCCACCCTTAAGTGATTGTCTTGGTAAGGTCATTTATGTCAGTGTGTCTTCACGCCCAAGGTTATTGTCCCTTATGTGGGTCATGTGAGTTTGTTGTATACGCAAATCATCTATATGTATCATATAGGTGTGTTTCCTATGTTCTTTTTCTAAGTCTATTTCCTTTATAAATAACATAGGTATGTCACCCATGTGGATGGCATAGCTTCATCATCTGTGTATTTTCTTTATGTTATATAAATGTGGGTCTTATGTGTGTTATTTAACATATTTGTTAGATGCTCATGTGGGTTAGGTGTTTGTATACATTACGAGTTCAATAACTTGCTTAAGTGTGTCACCTAAACCTTTTTTTTGGTTCTTGTTTAAACTAGATGCATTGTTAAGTACATTAAGTGGTTAAGGTTATGAGAATTGATGAGTGTAATTCATGGTTAGTGGGTTAAGAGGTTATGGTAAGTTCTTTAGGGGTGAAGGGATGCATAGTGACTTATCATTACAAAAGTTTAGATCAAGTTTAAGGTTATGAGAATTGATCAGTGTAATTCATGGTTAGTGGGTTAAGAGGTTATGGTAAGTGCTTTAGGGGTGAAGGGATGCATAGTGACTTATCATTACAAAAGTTTAGATCAAGTTTTGTATAAATGTAAACGATGGATTTTTAATACCCATAATCATCTTCGAGGAAAATTCCATAATTAATAACTTTTCTTTCTTCGAGTAAGTCGTTATTTTTTGTTTTCAATGATTGACTAGAGGAACGTCGCAATTTTCATATGAAATGAAGGAATTTTAAGTCCTTTCATGTACATATGAAATCAAACTTTTCTCTATATATAACACCCTTCTCAACTTAAACCTTTGGATTAGAAAGAGGTTAAGGGATTTTTTTTTAATTCTTGATATAAATTTGTTCATGGTCAGAAAGCAAATCTAAAATTAAAACTAAGATCATCATAAATAATTTTGAAGTACCTAGAAACGAATTAAGTGTTATTTTGTTAACATGTGTCTCGACTTATTTAGGGTATGCCATTTTATATGTATTTAAGTTCTAAATTGGATTAAGAGTCTTTTAATGATTATGAACTCTTGCCTATTTATAAATATAACTCAACGATTGTCTTTTACATTTTGTATCATGCTCATTAAAATGCTAACATCATTTAGTGTTCCGCTTTATTAAGTGGTCCATATAGTCATATACTCTACATTTTCTTGTGAATATCTATGTATCATGTAATGAAGGTCTCTTTAACATGAATATCATGCTATTTTACATGAAGAAAATAGAAAAATAGTTACTATTTTTTAAAAATTTGATATAATATTATTTTTAAATAACTAGTATTATTTTTAAATTTGATATAATATTATCTTTAAATTAAAAAAAAATGGTTGAGGATCAAAATTTTAATTTATAATCATTTTAAATGAATGGCATATTGAAACCATGATTAAATCCAAACTTTGATGAAGTTAGATTGTTTTTTTTGAAAACCGAGATTCAGGGTTAACTTATATAGATACTTTGTAAGAGTTTATTGATTTCATTTGGGTAATTTATGAATGTTAACGTATTTATTTTTTCTTTTCTATACATTATTTAAGTCTAGTAAACATCTTACACATTAGATTACACATGAAAAAATATCATTTTTTTTTTAATGGACAAATGGGCTTATAAAACTAACATTATGTTAATGTGATAATTTTGGAAGTACACGCAATAGTTTTTCTTATTTGAATTTGGAAGTTCTATTAACTACCTTTTCTTCTTGGTTGATATTAATATAATCTTTCTTTCTCATTACTAGCTAGTACTTATCACTATCTAGAATCCATAGTAGACGTCTTCAAAGACCAATATCACTAATGCAATTACATTGTGGTTTAATGGAGCTTTCTATATGGGTTTTAGGTATGCAATTAAGTTGTGGTTTAATGGAGCTTTTTATATGGGTTTTAGGTATGTGTATTATTTATGGTTATATTCAAAGTTAGCATGACTTAGGTTGTTTTTTTATTATTATATGTTTAATGGTTAAGAATATGGGTTTCCTCTTAAGAGGTCACAAGTTCAAATCCAGAGGGGGGTAAGGTATGTATACCTCCGTAGACTTTACCAGTCAAATCATTGGGCGGAGGGGGGTCCCTTGTCCCACAAACAAGGGGGTCTCATACACCAATTTGGTATGGCTTGGTTGTGACCTTAAAAATAGATTATTATTAGTAGTAGTAGTAGTTTTAAATAACATGATAAAATAAAATGGTGACCTGCATTTATGAGCATGCATTAACTAAAATAACAAATGTAAATGAAGATGTGTTTTTAGTTTCTTGATGCAAAATCGATATTCAATACAAGTAGACATATAAATACAAGTAGACATATAAATATAAGTAGACATATAAATAGCTTTCTTTTAACAATTAAACTAAATATAAATAAATCAATCATGTGTGAGTTAATATATATCAATATCAACAACTACATTGCACATAACCTTGAGGAATACTTATATAACATCATTGTGGCTCACATTGAGAAGAGAGAATGTAATTGAACCATAATAACAAAGTAGGTTAGTTTTGGAGATTAAGGGGTTTAGGCCAAGGGATAATCAATTATAGATTTTGGGGTTAGGGTGTTTGAGGCTAGGAGTTAGAGGGTTAGGAATCTAGGTGTTAGGGTATTAAAGGTTGAGATGTATGGGTTTAAGGGGTATAGGGCTATTGATTAGGATATTAGGGATTTGGGGAATCAGGAAAATGAGTTATCAAGTGAAGGTTCTATGGGTTATGAACAAGGAATTATGAGGTCAATGATTATATGGTCATGGGATTAGGGAGTTGTCTTTTTTAACTAAAATTAATTTTAGGTATGATAATTTTATGAAAATTATTAAAAAAAAAAACTAGTAGTAGTTTTGAGTCATTACTATAGGAACTAATGCTAAAGCAACTTATGGTGGTGGTTAAAAATTACTCACAAATACACTTTAGTGGCAATTTTGAACAATTCCAACGACACTTTTGGAAGCGTTTCAAAATCATTGACAAAGGCACATTTGATGGTGGTTTTGAACATGTTGTCCCTGAGTTTATACTTTAAGTCTCTGAAGTATACCGTCAAGGCATCCAAAAAGGGTAGAGATAATTAATGGGTAAAAGGAGAAAGTTTAAAAGAAACTAAGATCACGGTTGATTCCTTAATTGTCTCTGTTTATCTTCCCATTGTTCTTGAATGCTAATATCCCTTTCAATTGCAGCCCATGATCTTTCAAGTTCTACCTGTGTATTTGTTGTTTGTAAGATGGTATTGAATAGGTTTAACGCAATGCTCGTTTGATCTGATAAACCGGGTTCTATATTGGGTTGTCTAGTAACTGGAACACTCATGAAAGTTGAGGGTTTCTTTTTTGTAAATCAAGAATATTTTTGAGGGTCAAAATTTCTGGTTCAAAATTATAAAAACAGAACTTCCAATTCATGAATTAATAGTATAACAGAAATAAAGGCCTTTTCTAGTATCTGAGTCAAATTTTAAAGGAGACAGTGGACGGAGTGAAGAAAAAGGAAACATGTAGTTGTATAACAAAAATGAGGCATCAATTTAAGAAGAATCTCATTTTAAGTTAATATAAGAAAATGGATGATAACTTTGCAGAAGCATACAGTTTCAGAGTCCTAAAACATTCATAGGTCTTATATCCACTGAAAGCTAATACAGAGGAAAAACTGCAAACGATTAGATAATCTGACTGTTTTAATTACTATAATGGAAATTACCGCATGAAACACTTCAAACGAAAGTATGGAATAAAAAATAGAATGACAGAGAAACACATAACTCGGGCTTGACCAGATCTGGAATCTTCAATCTATATTGTATTAATTCAGGCAAAATGAAGTTATCTCTTTACAATCCCTCCAGAAAAAATCCTTTTCTTAGTCTTGAAAAATTACATTTATACAAAACCACCAATCTTAGGACGGTTGATGAGTTCCTAATTCTTAGAGTCTAACTATTTGTTAAAAAGTAGATCCAAAACCATTTTCATGATCTTCTTCATTTTTCCATTTTCTAGGAAGTAAAGCCCTTCCAAATAATACTTTCACTTTGCCGATGACTCTCCTTCTTTTGATTAGATACATTTAATGCATTTCTCCAAGAACTGTGTAAAATTTCTGGGGGGTTCTGGAAAATCTCTTGCCTCTAACAGATAAACCTTTCTCTGAATCTTAGAAAGATGGTCATCAACTTCTTTATCTATAAACTTTATTGACTGCAGCTTCAAGTTAGGCTCAACTAACAACATGTCCATTAGGGTGACATCGATTTTTCTTAGTTGTGAAATTACCATTTGGATTTCACTCAACTTTTCCCTAAAATTTAATTGATGGCCTACAATATTGATCTGTCCCAAAAGTCCTGTACACTGGCCCTTTCCAATATTTAATGACCCTTTGTCTAGAAGATCAAAAACTTCTTCACAGTCATCTATGATTTCTTTGGCTATTCTTTTTCTTTCAGTTATGTTGGTTTCCCATAGTTTGAGCATGATGTCGCCTCTGATTTTCTCTGTGGCTGATACTTTCATAGTTTTGGATAACTCTTCACCTGTCGAATATATAATTGCCTTTTGGAGAGTAATCCTCACTACTTTGGTTTCTTTTTCTCTTAGGATGATAATTTCAAAGGCATTATCTACTTCTTGAAAGTAATTCTAAATAATTTATATCTTGGAAATCAATTTTTGTTGTTCAATTTCTATTTTTGAATGCACCTCCAGTGACTAAGACTGGAAAGCTTTTAAGTCTATAATATGATCTTCCATTGATATTAATCTATCCTGCAACTGTTCTGTGTGCTCCTTTTGCTGAGTAATCTATAGTTGATTTGTTTGTATTTCCTAGCTCATTTCGTCCAAACCCGTTTTGAGCGATTGAACCTCTAACCTTTCGGCAGCCCTTGTCTGGTCCAAACTTTTACTCATTTCTTCTCTAATGCTTTCCTCATCATTTTTTAATTTCTCTCGCAATTGTGTTATGATTTTATCGCTCTTCTTTATCCTTGTTATGATTTTTCCCACGGTAAAAAAGTTTGTTGTTGCCATGGCTCCCATGGAACCTACTACTTCTATAGCGAAATCTTCTTCCTCCAAATTTTTTCCATCTATCAGGACTTTATTTTTTTTAACCATGTTCCCCTCCCTATTATGCATCTATTGTTTCAGGACGGCCTTCCTTTTTCTACTGAAAAAATAATCAGAACGAGGAATCTCATCTATGGGAATGGAGGTAAGGTCATCAACAAAAAGAGCTCCCGTCTGTGAAAGTCCAAAAGTGGACTGTAAGGGAATTAAGGAGGCTATGGGACTCCCTAGCTCCATAGATCCTTTCCCTCCTGCCGCCTTAGGCATGTTGACATCAACCTTTGGTGATGAAGTGGGAGTAGGCTTACCAAACTTGGGAGGTCTCCTTGACCTTTTCTCTTCTTTGGTATTTTTTCTTGGTGGAGGCCTTTCCGCATCCTGTAGGGCCTTTTTGGGATTTCCCTTCTTTTGTGCTTCCTGCTCGAAACCTGGTGGAACGCTTTCCTTCTCGAAACCTGGTGGAATGCTTTCTTTCTCCTGGGGGAGGGTAATTTCTTCCCCTTTAAGTACTTGGGGCAGACCACTCTGTCAATGCTTCTGAAAGGTCTGAAAGCTGACTTGCAGGTCGAACGACAGTTTCTGTACTCTTTCCAACACTTCTTTATAAGATTTGGTCCCTTTGAACACGTCGTCCCAAGGGGACTCCTCATGTTCATAGGCTTTGATATTGTAGTGTATCAAGTGTTTATTCACTAATTGATAAGGTTCATGCCTTTTGTACTCAATATTTACCAGTTTAATTTCTTCGAGTGCTTCTGCTTCCACCCTAGAATGTCCCAAATTTAGTAATGAAAATTTCCCGATGTGCATAGGGAAGATTGGCCGAGACTTCTTTTGATCTTCATTTAGCTCTATTCCAATACCACCTTTTACTATTTGGTGTGCCACTTCCCTACACACTAGTCTATCCGGAAGGAATTTTGGAAGCGCGTGAGGGGGGATTGAGCACCCATAAACCTTGATGTAGGAGAAGATTTCTTCAATGAACCAGTCTACTATTTGCTTAAGGTTATTTGAAACTGCATCGGAAATGCGAGGAGGGTCACAGCTGAAAAACATTTTATGCATAAGTATCACCACGAAATGGAAAATTTCGTAAAATGAATTTTTTTCATTTTCTTCCCACAACTCAGAGTGATATTCATGAATGGGTTCAGGGCAGGTTATGTTCCAACTCCAATTCATCAAGGGAAATGGAGTCATAAAACAAATTGTGTCCATGAGGTACGCTAACATGTAGAAGGCCACTGGTTGACCTTGGGCTCTTCCAGCTTTGTAATCCAAAATATCTTTGGCTATATTATCAGATAAAATCTTGTCCCAGTTGAAACTATACCCTTCTGATGCTTCTTCTAAAAAGGGCACCCATTCTATAGGCAAATGACAGGGATTCTTTTTTTCGAAGAGTCTGCACAACATCATGGCTACATAAACCATGTATTCATTCAAAGAGGTTGTGGCATAAATTTCGTGGGTATCGGCTCTAAATTTTGATGGACATCTCCACCAACCTTTGATTAAATCAGGGTAAGTTTGGTCTGCTTCAGTCCATTCCTTTCTCTGGAATTCAGCTATAAATTTGGCATTGTAAATCAAATTATAATTGGGTGAGAGTTTGTACATAACCTGGATATGTTCAGGTCTGAATGAGCCGATAGTGGCTCCTTGATCATTTAAAATTCTTCTCGTCAGAATATCAACCTTGTCCAAAGCCCAACTGACCATGTTGTTGTACACCATGAGCCATGGGCGTGTTGCAATTTTGTGAAGCTCTGATTCTTCTATGTCCCAAAGGTGATTCTCAGAATCACTAGGGGAATTTTTCATCTCACAGTCCAGATTTTCATAAATCTGTATCCATGATTTAATTGAGTCAATAGCATGTGGTGTGTTGTCTAATATGATATCTCCCTCTGGGCTGGAAATCTCAGTTGTATCTTCACTCTTCTTGGGTCCCTTCTTTGGTGCCATGACTTTGAATTGGAAAGAAAACATGTCACAGAAGAGAGGTGTGAAAGCTCGGCTGTATTATCCTATTTCTGATAGAAAAAAAAAGGATAAGTTTCAAAACATAGACCGCTAGTTTTCTTTTAACTCATTTTATGGTGAAAGTACTGACGCAACTGTCAAGAATTTAATACCTTTAATGTAGAGAAGATCTCTGAGGTACACATTTGTGTCGCAGAAATCACGATCTATCAGTTATTAATGTGGTCGTATTTCGGCAATTCTCAAACCAACATTCAAAAAACTTCTTTTGGTGGAGGCCGAAAAGAAAGTACTTAAGAAGTTTAATTACCATTTAATGTATTTTTAAAATGAAGTTAGTTCTCTTTAAAATTTGGTATTGAGTCGGGACTTCGCGTTTCGGGGTTTCGGGATCCCGGTTACATGAGGTATGTCACCAGTCAACCCCGAATCCCGAAATCGTGATGAGATTAGCTTTAAGCCTTAACTTCCGTATTGAGTCGGGACTTTGCATTTTAGGGTTTCAGGGATCGTGGCTACATGAGGTATGTCACCACTAAACCTCGAATCCTGAAATCGTGGTGAGATTAGTTTTAAATTAATTAATTAGGATTAAGACTGACTTTCACTTCTTTTGGGAAATCGAGAATCGGGATTTCGCGATTCAAAATGTATTGAAGAGATATTGTTTTGAGTAAACCCCGAATCCTGAAAGGTTAAAAATATGGTTAATTAACTCCTTTGGGGTTTTAAATTATCGCGATTTAAAGTACTTTACAGAACGTGCATCTAAACTTTAATAACATTTGAGCTTCTTGTCTTTAGTTATAACGAAGAAATGAAAACTTTCCAGGACTTCGGTACCGATTTTTTGGACTGATAGTGAGGATTATACCTTATGAAGAACCAAATCCCGAAAGAGGAAAAATTTAGTTTTAAAGGTGAAAATTTTCAAACCTAGCTTCAACAGAACCATTATCACTTGGCCAATTTTAGTTGTAGTTCTAAAAATACCATGGCTAATGCCACTTTTGAAGTACCTCAAAAAGTGCCTTTAGTGACTATGTTTTCAAAACCAATACTTAAAAAACAACTATTAAGGACTATTGTGATTGTCATTAAAACCACTTTGATGAAATTTGTAGGTAGGTTTGTTGACCACTACAAAATTTGTTTTTTGGCATAGTTCATAAACTATTGCTAAGACTCTTTTATTCAAACAACATTGGCATTGATGATTCGGATTTTTTGGTGATGGTTATGTATAAAACCACCCCTATTGCTACCTTTGGTGATGGAAAATAATCATTGTAAAAGGTCTTAAATAATTAATGATAAGTTGTTTATCTGTGTTTCTTAAATTAGTTAAGTGTTTATCCATGATATGTGTTTATCTGAGCTAAGTGAATTAGGTAGCTATGGTTAGGGCATTTAGTGGCTTAGGAATTGGTGTTTTTATGGTTAGTGGGTTGGTTTTAAAAGGGGAATAGATTACACAGGATAGTTATTTAGGGTTTATGGTTTATGTCAATGGGTTAGTGTCACCAAAGGTTATCTTCTCTTATGTGGGTTACATAGGAGCATACATTGGGCATGTTATCATCGTGTGTTTCTTATGTGGGTTAAAAAGGTAAATTCCATAAGTCCATTATCTATGTGTTTCCCTTAATACAATATAAGAGCATATAATGAGATAAAAATATCAAATGTATGGGAGAAATTGTAATAGGGAACCAAGAAAAGCTAGAAAAATAAAAACAGAAATTGCATGTGTGTGATAGCTAATAAAGTATTGTTTCTTATGTGGATTAGAAAAGTAAATTCCATAAGTTCATTATATATGTGTTTCCCTTAATACAATATAAGAGCATATAATGAGATAAAAATATCAAATGTATGGGAGAAATTGTAATAGGGAACCAAGAAAAGCTAGACAAATAAAAACAGAAATTGCATGTGTGATAGCTAATAAAGTATTGATGGCTATGTTCCATAAATAGAGGGAGAAGCATTAAGGTGTAATGATGAGTTTTGAAATCTACATGTATATGGATTACAAATAAATAAGTGAGTTGCATGTTATTGTATCTCTAAATGCCAATAACTATATGTTTAGATATGACAGATACAAGTATATGGATCATTAATAAAGTGAGTTGCATGTTGTTATATTTCTAATTTTCCATAATTATATGTTTATATATTGAGATATTATATCCCATGCATATTACTATATATGTCGATGAAAAATGTTTGAACATAGCAAGTATCCTTTTGTAACATCCCGCTCTTGCAGGCACACATTATTGACTTATTATTTGAGGACACTTGTGTGCAAGTGATCCGGTTTAGTATATGGTTGTTTGTTTTTATTATGGATTCTGATGATGATAGTGTTGGATTATGTTGTTATGTTATTTGATATATATGTATAGACAGATGTTATTGACGGGTTTCTCCTGAATGTGCATGACACTTGGTAGATTGAGGATGCCGATGGAATTAATGGACCACCTTGGACTCTGGATCGAGTCAGGGAGTGGATTGTGTTGGTTTGGATATTTCACTTAAATGCATATGTGACATATGATTAAGGATATTATGATGTGGTTTATGGATCATTGATAGGTTTCGTTGATGGATGTAGGCTGATGAGTGCTTGCTAATCAAACTCACATAACGAGTAAAGGACCCATGCACAACAACCAGAGATTGAAGGAGAGGTGTGGTAGTAGCCCTGCCACAGCCTACTAGCACTCTCATCATGGCTCGAATTGTAGGTTAACAATTACCTAGTTCGAGAGATCCATGATGTCATGAGGGAAGACTGAGACAGTCGCTCATGAATATTCTAAGGGGTGTGAAATAAGGCAGGGTTCATATTCCTTAGAGGCCCTTAGTCTCTCACAAGGTCGCTTGATGAAGTATTGAATCCAAGGGTTGGACAACTACCAGAACTAGCCAAAGGTGAGTGGGACCCTTGGAGCACGTAGTGCGTCTTGAAGGGAACGTCGCATAAATAAAACTTGAATAAAGGTGAGTGGCACCATTGGAGAACAGAGTGCGTCTTGAAGGGCACGTCATGATTTTTAATAAAGGTGAGTTAATGAACATAGGTGCCTAGAAAACAATATTTGTTTTGACATTGTTAGACTCAAAATTTTTTATTAAATGAGTGATTTTTATTAATTATAAAATCTCCTTAAAAAATCTAAGCCTAGTTTAAAAATTTGAGCCTAAGCCTAAAGTGGGTAAGAAGACTAAAACTAAATTATAAATTTAATAAATGGTGGTGAATGAAGAAAAATCAAGTTAGGAACTAAAAGAGTAAAAACATTATATCTAAAGTTTTAATTATATAATTGTGTGAAAACGAATGCTAAATTGGAAACTAAGATATGAAAGGAAATAAATGTAAAAAGAATGTGGAAGCATAGAAAGGTATCTAGTCTAGTCTAACTAAAGAAATTTCCTAAATTAAATACAACTAAGTTTTAGAAAGGAGTCAGTCATTAAAAAGGAAATAGAGGGAATAAATGGACAACTAGGAGTGATTTTAGGAGTACTTTTAGGTTGGTGAGGGAAATTGACATTTAATTAAATTAAATGGTGGATTTATTGGTGCAACTAAGGGAACAAGTGACAAGTGTACGAGGGGAATAATTATAAATTTAATTAATTAAAAAGTGAATTAAATGTGCAAGAGGAATGTGTCATGAGGAAAAATCCTATAAAAAAAGTGGTAAAGAGGAAAGATGGAGGACACAGGTTATTGGTAAAGTTATGCTGCCTAAATTTCCTTAACTAGTTTTACTTGTGAGAGTTGGGATACCCAGCTCGAAAAGGAGAGTGGTAGCTCTGCCTTGAGAGATGAGTTGGGAGCTAGAGTTTTTTGGTTGTGTTTGTGTGTGGCCCCTTTGCAGATCGGGGGCTAAAGGGGAAGAAGAGTACCCCTAGAGTTTGTTGTGAGGTACCAGTGAAGTCTCGATGGCTAGCAAGAGGGAGACCAGAGGGAGCACAAGCATGGAATAACAACTTTAGATTCTTTACCTTTGGTTATGGTAATCCTAAACTAAGATTGAACTCATTAAGAATCAAATTAAAATGTAGTTTAATTCTATTGTATAAGTATTGTTGGGGTAATTCCATTTAAGGTTTAAATTTTATTGACATTTAAATTAATTATGTAGTTGCGGCCATCCCATCATTTGTATTTCTTTGTTTCTCTATAAGAAACTCTCCTAGCCTTATGCTTTCACCATTCCTTATTGATTTCATTTTTTTTTTCTCCCTGGCGAAACCCAAGATCTAAAATTTAAATGGATTGGTTAATTGCTTAATCTAATTCTCCTTCTCCCTGGCGAACCCAAGCTCTGAAATTTAAAAGGAATTGGTCTCCGTTGCTTTTTTTTTATTTTTACACAGAGAAATATTTCCCCTAAAACTCAACGAATTTCACTTCCTTTGGCCCAACGGTTTTCACTTTATTTACAAAATGATTTTATCTACTTTTGCTAAGAGAATCCTCACCTCATTACAAAACGATTTCCCTGCCTTTGTACAATGATTTTCTTCATGGTATCTCTGCGTTTTCATGGAAGAAATCCACCGGAATGGCTCACATATCTCTGGGCATTTTTGTTCACGATTATCTCTGCATTTCCAAGGAAGAACCCCACCAGAATCGACCATAGATCTCTGCGCTTTTTTGGTGCGATATTATATCTGTGTTTTCATGGAAGAAACCCACCCAAATAGAGCACATATCTCTGCGTGATTTTGTGTTAGCATATCACTGAGTGGGGAGGAAACCCACACAAATTTCTCTTACAAAAGCTCAGCATTTGTGCTTAATAACTCAACGAAATTTATGTTGCCTTCTCTCTGTGATTTACCTCTTTTTTACACAGCGTTATTCCTTAAAACAGCTCAATGTTTTTTCTTAATAACTCAGTGAATTTATGTTGGCTTCCTTCTCTGCAAATTTCCACTTATTCACTCAGTGATTTGGCATTTAAAGAAAGTTGCATGTGTATGGGAGCCTCCTTTTGTTTAGCTGGCCAACTCAGCATTTTAAGCCTTCAATTTAGCTTTCTATTGGGGGTAAGTGATATATGATATTTTAGTTTTATTATCAGTTTTTGTTTTATCTTTATTAATGATTCAATTAAATGTTGATATCCGATACTTAGGCCCAAATAAATGTACAGCTTAAATTTTTATTAAAGGTTCAATTAAATGTTATTGAATGTTCAACTTAATTTTTATTTAATGCTCAACTTGAATGTTTATTTAAGGTGCAACTAATTGTTTATTAATGTTCAACTTAATGTTTATTTAATGTTCAATGTAAAGGGTTATTAAAATGTTCAACTTAAATGTTCAAATTAAATGTTAATGTCGGATATTTTCTATGTTTTACTATGCCTCACCAATCATTTTAAAAAGGGGCTTAGGCCTGCCTGAATAAATCCAAGGAACAAACTATGGACTCTCCTAGTGCTTGAATAATGTTGAAGTGTGATAAATTAAGTGATTAAATTTTATTCCACGCCTTGAATAAAGTAGACATGTGATTTCTTGTAGTTATTCATTTGCGACCCAAAATTAATAGATTGGACTCTTTGCGCACACTCAAATTATACTATAATGTATGTTTGTTAGATATTAGACTTCTTGCGCACAATGAAATCTTCATGCAAAGAATGATTTCTTATACATTGGACTTCTTGCACTATGAAAAGTTTGTTGATGTGTAATGACTAAGTAATGGGTTCTTTGGCGTCATTGAATCTATGTTGATGCCGGATGGATTGATTGATTATTTCGTCTACGCCTTAATTTAATTGATAATTACTTGTGCAATGGTATATATATATATATATATATATATATATAAGTGTGGATGGACATGTGTGTAGTTACTTTTGGCACCATAAAAATTTAATGAATATTTACCTCACGCCATTGATTATGTTGTGATTAAATAATTAGATTGCTTGCGCATTGGAATAATGATGGATGTACAATGATTTAGCTTCGATTACTTGTGTGCATTGCAATAATGGTGATGCACGATTAGTTTAGTAATAAATTTAATTGTGCGCCTTAATTTTAGTGGGTGTGTGATTGCTTCCTAATATTTCTCTTGCACCTTGAATTTAACATTGATCACTCTTGCATCATGAATAAGTTGCTAATTAATCTTGCATCATGAAATTATGTAGATGTATAATTGATTTAGCAACTAGTTTTTGCTTGCGCCATTACTTAAGTTGAAAGGGGATTGTTCTAGAATTGTTTACTCTCGTGCGCAACGAATGATTAAATGTTGATGTACAATTGATAAAGATAATGATTTCCCTTGCTCCATGATTGATTGATGAATAGGATTGATGGATTGATCTAGTTGATGTTGGACTTGTTGTTAGTGGGATGTAGACACCTCCTTTTTCCTCAGAAAAGTCACCATCCCTAAGACCTTAAATGGTTAAAATCAATTGGAACTTGGGCTTGAGCGTTTATTGTGTGTCCTCGAGGTCCTAACCTTGAAAAGTAGGTTGGGAGGGTAGTCATTGTATATTCATTATTTGATTGAATGTTGTTTTAAATTGTTTCAAGATGGTTATGATGTGCTAATCTGTTATGCTATTTATGTTTATATGTCGTCATCCTTCGTTGACACATTGAATGCATCATTAGTGATTTCCATGATGAGTAGTTGGTACTGCTTTTAATTATGATGTTGTTGATTAGGCGATGATGTGATCACGTGTTGATGTTAATTTCTTAATGCAAAAAAAAAAAAAAAATACCTTTTGGCGCTTCGCTTTTATTAGGCGCAACAAAGGGATGTTATATATGATATCAGAGCAGGTTCAACCCCGTACTTGGGATCATTATTCCTTCCACTGTATTAAACACTTGATTAATAAATTATCGCTAATTAAATTGAATTGTGTCCCTGCAGGTAATCATGGTTAGAGGACACCGCGAAGGCAAACAATGTGGTGTTAGGGGAGGATGTGTGACACCTCTAGTAGTATCCACGTCGGAGGTGTCTAACCCCCAAGGAGAAGAACAAGTCATTAGATAGGAGCAGATTGATGAGGGGGATGTGGTTGGGTTGATGAGGTCCTTTCAGAGAATGTTAGAGGCCTTGATTAACCATTTTTATAGAGATGAGGCCAGGTCGCATATACCCCCGAAGGGTCCATAGTGCACCCCAGTTGGTACTGGTAGCATTCACCGAGAAATCGAGAAGGTAAAGTTTCTTGAGTTCTTGGGTGCCATGGATGGCACCACTGCCGGGGCATGGTTGGAGAACATGGTGATGTGCTTCGCACTTCGTGAATACACCTCCAACATGAAGGCACACATGGCAGTTTTTCAGCTGAAGGGGAGTTCTCTTCTATGGTGGAAAACGATCCTTTCACAACTGAACATGGTCATTGAAGAGGTGTCATGGGAACTGTTCGAGGAGAGGTTTCGAGAGAGGTATTTTTCTGAGGAATTTATTGATTGCTAGCTCAATGAGTTCAACACCTTACGACAGGGAGGTCGTACAGTGCCCGAGTATGAGGCTCGTATCATGGAGCTTCTTAGGTATGCTCCACATCTCAACACTGAGAAGCTCAAGGTCAACAATTTTGTGTACGACCTTAACGTCATCATTCATGTGAAAGTGAGGATCCTAATGCCTCAGACGTTGCATGATGTTGTCGAGAAGGCCCTCATGACTGAGGAAGAGATGATCAACAAGGGTTAGAGAAGGAGTCCTATGATACCAACATGACATGCGACATATGGTGTGCGACAGGATCAGACACCAGCTAGACATCCATATGGGTATCGAGGCACTCTGAGAGGATCCATGTTCACAACACCTTGGTGGTCGGTGCCTTAGAAGTGAACTCCCCATAGAGGACCACTACACCAACAACAACGTCGTCCACAACAACAATAGTTCAGGACTATTCAGCAGAACAAACCAGGGTTTTAGGTTGGTGGGCCATCAACTTCTACTTCAGGGATAAGGAGTACTAGACCGAAGACCAGATGTTGGACATGTGGAGAGCCACATTACCAACATGATTGTCGAGTTGAGAGGGCCAGATCATTCGGTTCAGATAGACACACTATAGTAGGAGATTTGGGCAAGTCCCACCGGATTTATGCAGCGGTGAATAACCGCTAGGATGAGCACCAATCTACTACGCTTGAGACATTAGGTACTATCGTTGACCAAAACTTTAGTATTTTGATAGATCTCGGTGGTACATAGAGATTTATTTCTAGTGCAATGCTAAAAAGAATTAAGCTAAAGGAAATTGAACGGGACGAGTTTAGCTACGTGGAAATGGATTCAGGAACCAAGAAGAAGATTGGAGGAAAGGTTATGGAATGTAGCCCCAACCTGGGAGATTTTGTAACGAAGTCCAACCTGTACATCACGATCTTAGGATATTATGAGGTAGTGATTGTTATGGAATGGTTGGAATCGCATGATGCGATACTGAACTGTAAGAAGAAACAATTGATTTCGACCAATGATGAGGGATGGAGACAAGTGATTATAGGAAGAAGCTAGGGAGATTCCCTAAGGTTCATCTCTTCCCTACAACTACGGAAGAGTATGCACAAAGTATGCAAGTTATATGAAATCTTAGTGTTGAATGAAAAGGGCATGGCGGAAGGACTAGAAAACCTTCCCATAGTACAAGAGTTTGCAGACGTATTCCCAGAGAAGTTACCAGGTTTTTCGCCCGAAAGGGAATTGGAATTTCCCATCGACTTAAAACCTAGAACTGAACTGATAGAAAGAAATCCTTATCGGATGTCGACCTATGAGTTACAAGAGTTGAAAATGAAACTGAAGGAGTTTATGGACCTAGGAATTATATGTCCAACCGAGTTACCTTGGGGTGCGCCTGTTATTTTCATATGGAAGAAGGATGGGTTGTGGAGACTCTACATTGACTATTGTCAATTGAAAAAGGCAGTGGTCAAGAAACAATATCCATTTCTAATAATAGATGATTTGTTCAGCCAAATGAAGGGCACGACGGTGTTTCCGAAGATCAACTTGAGATCAGTGTTATCACCATTACAATTTTTAGATAGGATCCAAGTCTCAAAAATTTAGCGAAGAGTTATATCGTTATGGAAGCGTGATAGTTTGGAGGATAAGGTCACATATGGAGGCATATGGATAAATATAGTGGAGGCGCGAAAGGTGGGGCCTGGTGGACCATAGATCTTGAAGTGGCCCAGATCAACGGCCAAGACCCAAATCGGGCGGTGAAATAACACAGGGTTTAATTATGTGATAGGTGGTCAAGAAACATACCATGGTTTTGTTTTGTGGACGCGTGGTTCCACTAGAGATACATCGGGGTGAAAAGAGGTCTACCAAAAACCATTCTTTCCAACCCCTGATATCGAAATTTGATGAGACTCGACAAACCGTAGATCTTGGAGTAGCCCAGATCGACGACCAAGACACATATCGAGCATTGAAGTAGCGCGGAGGATAATTTTTTGAAGGCGGGTCGAGGAAAATACCATGGTTTCATTTCTTGGAAGTGTGGCGCCATCATAGGCACATTGGGGAGAAAAGCGATCTACTCAAAACCATTTTCTCCAATCCCCGATATTAAAAAAACGCATATAAAAGGAGGGCCCCAGATCATGATTCTATAATATTTAAAATCACTCGAACGTTTGAAAAGTGGCACAAACCCCCATTCGAAATTAAATCTCAACAACAAATCAATTTCGCACATTCTTCATCGAGTTACATGTATTTTTCATCATGGAAACCAGCCCTATCATTTTATCCGTGAAAGAGAAACACTCTACCTCTAAAGAAGGATCCCTAATTGACAGAGATTCCAATGTTTTTAAAACAAAAATTACAGTTTCACCCATTTCCGTGTCCAGATCCAATTTGCTAGACAATGTTGGAAAAAGGATACCCTTCCTCGAAGCGGTCCAAGATTCCATTACCCCTTATGCCGTAGAAATCGTTTTCCCTTTCCCAGAGTTCATAATCTGGTGTGCAGAACTTTATTCGCAGGAAGAAAAGGTCATTTTGAATAAGTTAGGGTCAAAGGTCTCATGTGAAATAGATAGTTTGTCAATTCGACACACCCTCAGTTTACCAGAGTCTTCCCCCACTATGTCAGAGCCCTTTGAGGAAGATAAAATGATCACAGTCTACCAAGAGTGTCCCCCTGAAGTAAAAACCCTATTTTTGCAAACCATTGTTAAAACTAAACACCATTATGAAACTATGTCGTTACCTACCAGTGTAAGTGTCATGGTTATTGAAGTCCAGTGGGCTTGTTCCCTGTTCTCAGTCAGGGATGTGGAAAGAAAGACGTTTAATATAGCAATAGAAGATGATGATAAAGTGTCTGGAATCAAGATGCATTATGAAAATCTTGGTGCCCCAGACAATGTAAAGTTTCACAGGAATGCCAATGAGATGTTATATTCAGACTGCCTGATTTTATGTCTAAGGGTTTCGAGATTGACAACACATGCACTCAAATTAGATGGTCAATTCAAGCAGGAGAAAGCATCCAGCAAATCCTGGAAAACACAGGTCAAAAGATTGGAATATGAAGGCCCTCAAGGGGTAAAGGATTCTTTAGATGAGAAAGAGAGGATGATCCAAAGTATAAAGAAGAAGTTGAATATGTCCTCCATAGAACATCCACAGACAACAGAGCTATCTTCTCTAGAGCAAGAGAAGGAGACATTCAGACAAGAAGCACTAAATTACAAAGATAAAGTGTTGCAGCTAGAAAAAGAGAAAGAAAATTGGTTACAGGGACAGGTAGAAACATTAGATATGGTTGTTATTATACGTTCCAATGCAGAAGTTGGATCAAGCACTAATGGATTGGTTCAAGCTATGTCCCAAGTAAGTTTACAAACAGGGGAAATCAAAATCCTTAAGGAGGTCTTAGAAAAGATGAAACAAGAGATGAAAATAAAAGTTGAAAAGATGGCTCAACTCCAAAGAGAGAATCAAGATTTGCAAGAGAGAGTAAACAAGTTGAAAATGAGGTTAAAAGGTAAAACATTATTACAAGGAGATAAACATGTGATCTGGGATGCTATTGCTGCAGAGGCTGCGAAGTTCAGCGTTTATCTTAATTTTATAATTGATAAAGACAGTGTGGCTACCATGGCCCGAAGTAGGTGTACTGTTGTTAATAAAACATTAGCCAAGAAACCCTTGGAATGGGCCCAAAATGCTATTGATTTTCTTAATTTTGTGCCCACTGTTGATCTTTCGACTATTGGGTTAAAGGACAAAATTGTGTTGATCATCTGGGCTAGGAGGATCATCGCCAAGCACAACTTGCTCAAATCGGTTAAAAAAAAAGCTATGAAAATGGAGCACAGTATACAGGAGTTTAAGGATACATTTGAGCAATTGTTTATCAAGGTACTCCCACCATTTTGGGATGGCAAAGGTAAATTATACTGTTGGTTGTGGAGCCTGATTTATAGGTCTTTTACTTTTAGCCATGTGTATACCCCATGAAGTATTTACACCCCAGAAGTATGTACACTCTTCCATGCGGGGGAGTGCAGAGGGGGGGTACCCCCTCTGTGGGGTCTGGGGGGGCTATCCCCCCGGTTGGGGGTCTGGAGGCAAGTGGGCCCCCAGCGAGGGTTCGGGGGTGAAGCCCCCGAAGCAAAAATTACCTTATAAAAGTATATTGTAATTTCATTGTAAATCTGGACCGTTCATTATAAGGTCACAGATCTAACGATAGAGATTATGTTAGGGTTTTTTTCCCTAGAAGGCAACCCTCTTTT
>JZKD02S2261939.1:140581-180133 GCA_000966675.3 Picea glauca
TGGCCCTGAGTTCCATCACCATCTTCTATCTAACAAAACTCTGTCACCACTGGACGTCACCCTCCACCGTTCCTGAACTGGTCATGTCCCATATCTGTTTTCAGTCCTTCCCCCCTAGTCGCTTATGGCAAGCCCCTATTATGACTTTTACCTCCAATTGATAGCCTCCACGCCACCCATCCGTATCCCTTAGCCACCATCACACGCCATCTCATCCTCAAGTGATTTGTTGGCCATTTATTACTGGATAACCTATCCGTTATCCAGTTGACCTGTCTCCCGCGCCCAACCGACCCCCATTTAAATAAAACTATCGTTATTCCCCTTACTTTCTCTATTCACCCATCGCACCAGAGAAATTCATCGCCTACTCCTCTATTACAGTCCGTTGTCCTCCTCCACAATCAGTCGCCCCCACTAACGTTGTGTTTTATTGCAAGTATTGTTGTAGAGATGGCGCCACAATCCAAACAAGCAGAAGGAGAGGAGAATCTGTTTCTCCCGCCTCCTGTCAACCTGGACAAGATCCCACTGGTCGAAAAAGATCGATTAATCGCAGATACCAAATGCGATTTTGATTTCTCAGACCTCCAGTCATGGCTCAGGGAAGTTTTACTAGACCATAGTGATGAAATTGGACTCTGGGAGTCCAATTTACCCCTCTACCTCTTTCCCCAAATCCACCATTTTCCCGAGTTCGGTCTGAAGTATCAAGCCCACTATATTCCCGAAAAAAGAGCCATCATCTCCTCGTCCGAAGAAATCCTGTTTCTCATCACGCCCGAGTCCATAGACTAGATGATGCAAATCCCCCGAGCCGACTCTGCGTCTCCCTTCAACATGGAAATTCTCACAGAATTGTACCAGAAAATGACCTTCCCCCAAAGAGCTCAAATATTCGAGCTCTTCCTTCCCCCATCCGCTCAATTCCCCTCAACAAATCCTCCTTACCCGTCGTCCATGTTCTCCACTAAGGGAAACCAGGTCATTTCATCCCTTTTTGCTTTGTTAGGATACTATTATGATCAGTGGGTAGATGAACCCATTCTGGGTTTTCTATCCATCTTCTCTACCGACGAAAAGCCCACCACCCAGTTTGATTTCAGCACATTCTTGGCGAATAATATTCACGAACAGTTCGTGAATTTTGGCACGGAAGGCATGTTCAAATACTCGTCCATACTGGCATACATGTTTGTCTTCTTTCAAGCAGATCAATTTGGCTTCTCCATGCAGAATATGGACGGAGATGGCAGACCACAGGTAGTGACAGCATGGACCTCCTTACTCAAGCACAACTCCACTGATTTCAGCTTCAAGGAGTTCATCGAACAATTCCACCACCCTGTGGTAAGCATGCTAGGTGGTAGGCCCGAGCCTCGGATAAATGACGAAGTCCAGAGAATCCTGCATCTCTCGGACAACACAAAGACCAAGGATTGGTATTTGTATCAAGATTACACATATATCATAGTATACGAGTGTGAGTTGGCACCGTATAAGCTACCCAAGTATCTGCCTTTCAGGATTTTTGCTTTGGAATACATAAGGCAGATTATAAATTTCGATGACATCTACTTTGTGTCATTGAAGAAAAAACAACAGCTTAGAATCAAGGGGTAGATTGGCTCCTTCATCTGCAACAATCGTGGTGCTGGGGAAGAAGTCGATAGGATGTTGAGGGAGATGAAGTTCGCCATGAGTTTCCCATAGCATTATGATCCTTGTGGGGTCATCTCAGGGATGAGGGTCAAGAACAAAAACATTCCATATATTCATGAGCCCAGGCCTGAAATTGAAATATTTGCAAATCAAACAGTGTGGGAGCCTAACACATTGGTCGAAGTGGAGCAGCAGGTTCCCTCGACCACTTGGTCACCAACGACCACGCCACAGGTCCCAAAAGAGAAGAGGCCGAGGCAGTATTTATCTCCACCTATCACTGAGGTATCTTCCGAGGAATTCCAGTTGCACACCAAGAGGCCTAAGATTTCGTCAATCTCTGGCCCGATCGGGGAAAAAGAAGCTTCATCCACCATAGTTACCAAGTCTATTATTCCACCCTTCGGTTCGAGCCTCCATAAGGCCATAACCTCAGCAGTGACGGAGAAAACTACAGATCCTCCATTGACCACCCAGCCAAGCAAGGGGGTACCAAAGCTGAGTATTTTCGAGAAATACGAGTTGATCAAGAAAAAGAACCAAACCCTTACCAGCAGTACCTGCACTCAGTTTTGGAAGCAGACGTCGACTGTGCAGCATAGGCTGTTGTCTGCATTTGACACAGAAAACGGAAAAATGCACATGGCCTTCCTCCAGGCACAGGTACCAGACCCCAAAGTGATCACTAATTATAAGAGGGCCACCTTCGAATTTCAGACAAAGGACATGCATCCAGTTGATCAGATAGATCTGCACAAGCAGATAGGAGAAATGGTTTTCTACATGATGGCACATGCTTCTATTGTTCCTTCAAAATTACAGGTGTCTCTGAACAATGTTCAAACACAGCTCAAGATGGAGAAGATTTCATCCTTTGCAAAGGACAATAGGATCAAAACTTTGGAGGAGCCGGTCCTCAAGATCGGTTATGATCCTTTGAATGTCAAAGCAGCAGAGGAAATGATAAAGAAGAAAAATGCTGACATAGCCTCCTTGAGAAAACAACTGAAACTCCCACCCACAAAGGATCCACATGTGAAGGAGGTAGCAGAGAAAGAAGGAGAGAAAGATGAGATGCTAAGGTTGCTCATGGAGAAGAATGCACAGCTTAAAGAAATGGAGGCTAAGATGGAAAAGTTGTTAAAAGAGAAAGAGCAATTGAAGCCAATGGAAGTCATTCCATTGAGTGCCATCCCAATTTCAGGAGCAAGCACAATGTCAGTGGAAGAAATCCCATCCGTGACTCCATTGACATCACAAGAGAAGACAACTGACCTGGCTAAGTCCATGGAAAAGATGAACCTACAGGAAACAGAGATCAGCAGGCTTAAAAAGGAAGTTGAGAACCTTCAGGAACTCAAAACTTCTTTCCAGACCAGCCTCTCCAAGGAAAAGAAGGCGACAAAGCAGCTCAAGTAGGAGCTACAACAGCTCCAGAAGAAAACAGTGGCAGGGAAGACTTTGGCTGAGGTTAAAGAGAATGTATGGAAATACATCACTAAGTCCATAAACGAGATATGGCCCATGATCCAAATCATGTTTGAGAAGAATGAGTTGGTGCTGAGAAGCAAACAGGCCATTGAAAAGATCATAGTAGAATTGGGAGACATGCCTGCATAGGCAAACGAGATCATCAAGTTCCTAAATTCTAAGACCAGGGAAGAGCTGGAAGAACTGAATATTGAAGACATAACAGAAACCATCCTTGAGGTCAAAAGAGTTTTGACTAAGAGAGGATTAATGCTTCAGTTGGAAGAAAAGGTTCAGGCCATGGACCTGGGAGTACAAAAATTATTCAGTAAGATTGAAGCTCTCCAGAAGAAAGGTCTTCCTGATCTGAAAGTGATCAATGATAAATTGATGACACTCCCGGACTACAAGAAGAGATTAGCCGAAGTGGCTAAGGACAGTTCAAAGTTTGCAGGCATACAAGGGAGCATCACCAACAAGGCATTCCTAGATGCCCTTCAGTGGGACATCAGTATCCAACATGAGATTCGATACATATTCCTCACAAAGCCTACATTCGCCAAGTATACAGAAATGGACGAAGTGTATCGAAGACTACTCAAAGTCAACATGCCAAGTCATCTCAGATGGGAAGAGATCTGTGATCTGATCGATTAGCAGATGAGTTGTCCCAGTCTAGTCATCTGTCGAGTCAGATGAAGTCATGCAGAAGCTTCATCAACGACCCACCCCGAAATCAGTGTGTAGTTACACCACATCATCAAGCAGTTCCTAGATTTAGGAATTTTGTTAAGTTAGTTAGGCTAAAAATAGATTTAGCATGTCCTGGTCATTAATGACAGGATCTTTGTAATTTGAGTTATAAATACTTCACCTTTCGAAGTATTGAGGGTGGTTGATCTTCACACCCTTACGCTATTAGATTGTAATATTTTTGAAGAGATCTTCCATTAATGAAAAGGAGGCACTTTTACAGGATTCTTGCATGTATTCACTGGTGATGTTTTCTCTCTAAGTTGAATGTTATTCTCACTTTGCTATCATAATGTTTTCTGAATCTAATCTTTAAAGAGTAACGAATGTTGCAGGATTTATCTCGTATACCCTGTTTCTGACTCGAAAAATTTAGTGTTTTATCTTCGAGTGTGTTCAATAAAGAAATTCTTCACTGCTTCTTTGTTGAAATTATCTTTCTCATCTTTTCTGTTGTTCATCATTTAAGCTACTAAAGGATCCAGTGTTTATATTATCTCGCCCTGTGAAAGTTTTCCCTTTGTGTTTCTGGTTTGTATTTCATATTCTATCAAAACACAGACCCCATAGCCCAATGGATGTGTAGACTGTCTCAACCAATTAGAAAAAACACCTTGACAACGAAAACCGACCTATTTCTTTACCTAGCCTAATATTTAAAATTGGAAACATAGCTAAATCATATAGAGAGATCCCTCTCTGAAGTTGGAAGGGCTAGATCCCAGCTTCAAAAGTGGTTGGATAAAGTTACCTTAGTAGATTTCTTCTACTGTCAACCTCTAGGAAATTTACCAAGTGCTAACATGTGGATTTCAGGAACCTGAATAAGGTATCTCTTAAGGACAACTGCCCATTGCCCAAAATGAATCATATTTTACAGAAGGTGGTGGGATCTCAGAAGATGTCAATTCTAGATGGTTTCTTTAGATACAATCATATTATGGTACACCCTAATGATCAGGAGAAGACAATGTTTACCACACCATGGGGAACATTCACATATGCCAAAATGTCGTTTGGGCTTATGAATGCAGGGGAAACATTTCAAAGAGATATGGACATAGATTTTTCTGATGAAAAAGAAAATTTCATTGTTATATACCTATATGACATCACTGTGTATTCTGCCTCAGATGAGGAACACCTCAAACATCTCAGAAGGGAATTTCAAAAATGCAGAAATTTCAAGATCACATTAAATCCTAAGAAGTCAAATTTTTCCATGGAAGAAGGAAAGATGTTGGGACATATTATTTCAAAATAAGGGATAAAGGTAGACCCCAATAGAGTTGAGGGAATCCTAAAAATTGGCATACCCAAAAGTAAAAAGGAAGTACAATCTTTCTTGGGAAAAGTGAATTTTCTGAGAATATTTATCCCAAATTTGGCTGAAATCATAAAACACATCACCAACATGCTCAAGAAGGGAAATGAAATAAAGTGGATTCCTGAAGCAAGAAAGTCCTTTCAAGACATCAGGGTGGCATTGACCAACTCTCTTCTACTGGATAGTCCCAATTTTGAGAAAGATTTCATATTATTCTCTTTTTCCTCAGAACACACAATTGCAGGTGTGCTACCCCAGAAAGATGACTAGAATTTTGAGAAGCCAATAGTGTATTACATCAAGACATTGAGGGATGCTCCTTTAAAATATGACATCATGGAGAAGTAAGCATATTCTCTATTAAAGGCCTTGAAAGAATTTAGATTATACATCCTACACTCCCATACCACTGCTTATGTACCTAATAGCTCAGTAAAAGACATCTTGACTTAGCCTGATCTTGAAGGAAAGAGGGGGAAATGGATTGCAGTGCTATTAGAATATGATATTGAAATTAAAAACACCAATTTGATCAAAGGATAGGGACTTGCTAAGATGATGACACAAAAAAACTGTGAACTCTTGGGAATAAACTTCATTGCAGACTTGTCAGACAGTACAACAGAAGAAGAAAAGGAAACTCCACAAATATCCCAGAAATTTCTTGACTCTACATGGTATGCAGATATCATCTGTGTGTTGAAACATTTGCAAGCTCGTCTGGAGTTCAATAAAAGAAAAGACATATTCTTAAAATTGAAGGCAACAAATTTTTGTATGCTATATTGGAAATATCTGGGAGGGATTTTATTCAGCTATTTGATAGAATAAGAAGCAGAGAAAATCATCAGAGAGTTCCATAAAGGTGACTATGGAGGTCATCATTATTGGAAGACAACTGTGCATAAAATTCCGAGGGCTGGATTTTATTGGCCTAGCATTTTTCCCGATGTTTATAAAGAGGTTTCAAAGTGCCATGAATGTCAAATATTTGATGGGAAAGGAAAATTGCAATCTCTTCCTTTAAATCCCATTTCAGTGGAAGCTCCTTTCAGACAGTGGGGCCTTGATTTTATAGGGGAAATACATCCACAATCCTCAGCTCAACATAAATGGATCATGACATCAACAAATTATTTCACTAAGTGGATTGAGGCAGTTCCCACCAGGCAAGCGATAGATGATGTTATCATTTGATTCTTAGAAGACAATATTCTATCCATATTTGGATGCCCAATCAAGATTATAACAGACAATGCAACAGCTTTCAAATCCAAGAAAATAGAAAAATTATGCAATGATTACAATATCACCCTTGGCCATTCTACATCATACTACCCTCAAGGGAATGTATTGGCTGAGTCTTCGAATAAAATCTTAGTTAGAATCATCAAAAAATTGTTGCAAGAGAATAAAAAGGCATGGCACAAAAATCTCATCCATGCACTGTGGGTTGAAAGAATATCCCCTAAGAGGTCCATAGCAACATCTCCTTTCCATATCGTTTATGGCACTGAATTAATTTTTCCTACTACATTGGGGTTGTCGGTAATGAGACTATTGCAGGAGAAAGACGCAGAGACAGATGCCACACGAAGAAGGGTGGATGAATTCATCAGTGTATAGTAGACCAGAGAAAAGGCTTTCCATAATGCCCAACTGTGCCAAGACAAGATCAAAGAGGCTTTTGACAGACATACCAAGGTGGATGACTTTGAACCAGGATATTGGGTACTAAAATGGGATGCCAAAAACGAAGATAAGGGAAAACATGGGAAATTTGATCACCTATGGTTGAGCCCGTTTAAAATTGCAGCATACTTTGGGAGCAATGCATACTTGTTACAGGAGAGTAATGGAGAGCTCACTAGAGGAGGGCCTGTGAATGGCAGGTTCCCCAAGCATTATATCATTTAAACATCATCACCCCTTCCATTCATTGTACATGATCGTTTTGTGTTTTTCTTTTCGCCTGAAGAAGTTGGAATAAAAGAAGCATAGTTGAAGCCTGAGGTGAAGGCCTTGAGCTATGATGGGTCGATTTTGAGTTTTTGAATAAAGACCAGTAGATTCAAATTTCGCGAATAAAACACAACCCAATGGATAGGCACTTAGTCTATAGTTATTTGCTACCTCGCAGGGAGGATAGCATCCCCAGTTCGACCCTAAGTTATCACCATAAAAAATTTCAGATAGGATCCAAGTCTCGGAAATTTAGCGAAGAGCTACATCACTATGGAAGCATGATAGTTTGGAGGATAATATCGCATATGGCAGCATATGGATAAATATAGCAGAGGCAAGAGAGGTGGGGCCTAGCAGACCATAGATCTTGAAGCAGCCCAGATCAACGGCCAAGACCCATATCAGGTGGTGAAATAGCGTGGGGTTTAATTATGTGAGAGCAGGTCGGGGAACATACCATGGTTTTGTTTTGTGGATGTGTGGTGCTACTAGAGGTACATCAGGGAGAAAAGAAGTCTACCCAAAACCGTTCTTTCCAATCCCTGATATTGAAAGTTGATGAGACCCAGCAGACCGTAGATCTTGGAGCATCCCATATCGACGGTCGAGACACATATCGGGCATTGAAGTAGCGCAGAGGATAATTTTTCGAAGGCAGTTCAAGGAAAATACAATGGTTTCATCTCTTGGATGTGTGGCACCATTAGAGGCATATCGAGGCAAAAAGCGGTCAACTCAAAACCGTTTTCTCCAATCCTCGATATCGAAAAATGCATATAAAATGAGGGCCCTGGATCAGTATTCTATAATATTTAAAAGCACTCGAACGTTTGAAAAGTGGCGCAAACCCCCCATTCAAAATTAATCTCAACAATGAACCAGTTTCGCACATTCTCCGCCGAGCTACAGGTATTTTTCATCATGGCCACCAACCCTGTCATTTTATCCGTGAAAGAGAAAGACTCTGCCTCTAAATAAGAATCCCTAATTGACAGGCATTCCAATGTTTTTGACACAGAAATTAAAGTTTCACCCATTTACATGTCCAGATCCAATTTTCTAGACAATGTTGGAAAACGGATACCCTTCCTCAAAGTAGCCCAAGCTTTCATTACCCCTCACACCGTAGAAGTCATTTTCCCTTTCCCAAAGTTCATAAGTTGGTATGCAGAACAGTATTCGCAGGAAGAAAATGTCATTTTGAATAAGTTAGGGTCAGAGGTCTTATGCAAAATAGATAGTCCGTCAATTCGACACACCCTTAGTATACTAGAGTCTTCCCTCACTGTGTCAGAGCCCTTCGAGGAAGAGAAAATGATCACAGTCTACCGAGAGTGTCCCCCTGAAGTAAAAACCCTATTTCTGCAAACCATTATTAAACTGAACACCATTATGAAAGTATGTCGTTACCTGTTAGTGTAAGCATCATGGTTATTGAATTCCAGTGGTCCTATTCCCTACTTAGTCAAATTTTAGGGTTGGATAATGACAAATTTGCAGTATAAGTCATGTTGGGTTTCCTGTTGACCCTTCTTATGTTAGAGTCTAGTCAGTCGATTTGTATAAGTTTTGACAAGTTCATCGCTGACAATATGCACCAACAACTGGTAAATTTCAATTCAATGAGACACTTCAGGTACTACAGGCACTTACTGAGAATGATATTAGAATAAAATAGGACCAAATTCCATGAAGCAACATTCACCTCGACTAAATTCAAAAGAATCACCATGCTTATTTTCATAAACAAAATTATGTCCAGGGTTTATAGTCTCATCTTCGGCACGAACCCGCCAAGCATTTTGGAAGAAATGAAAAGCTCTTTACAACCTAATCCAGAAAACAGGGTGGGAGATTGGATGTTGTTTTTATAGTCTACTGTAATTTGGGTATACGGTTATCAAGAAGGACCTTACCTTTTACCAATATTTTTGACTACCAGAGTCTTTTCCTTAGAGTTCATCAGACAAAGGATCATTTCGGAGATAGAGCTTTTTCTAAAAATGCACAAGGCATCTAACTTAAAATTCCCTTTCATGGTAGGGCCCTTTGTGGTAAAGACCAAGTCTTTTTTACCTCTGATTCAAGCCACACTCATTGAATTTGGGTTTACACAGCTACAAGGGAGGAGATATGACCTGCACCAGATCATATCTAAGAGATGAGTAATGAGCAGACAAAGCCCCTACGAACATGAGCAAGTTGAAGAATTTGATAGATTAGAAAACTTAGAAGCCTGTGAAATTATGGAAGTCACTTTGTAGATTGATCATACACAACAAATAGAGTCTGCCTCTCAATAGATCCAGACACAAAAAACTTCTCCAAAGTTGATTATTAAAGCTCCAAAGGTGAGTGTTTATAACAAGAGGAGTAGTTCAAAGGCACTGGGTGCTAGTAGTCACAAAAATATTCTCAAGAAAACGAAAATCACACCACCTTCTCAGGTAGTGTACCTAGAAGAAGAAGAGCCTAAAGAGAAAACAAGCATGGAGATGGTTGAAAGTGAAACCAAGAACAAAGAGACTGGTACAGGAAGCATGCCACAAAGTGAAAGAAGCTCAAGGGTTTTCAGCAACAAGAAACATGTATATAGCAAGACACCTGGGGCAGTTTATCAGTCCAAAGAAGACTAATGAACCAGTATGTTGTGAAGGGAAGTATGGCCAATAGTGAAATAAGAGACTTGTTTCCAAAAGTGGAGAAGATCTCCCAACATAAGGCTTCCCTGTTCTCGGTCAGGGATGTTGAAAGAAAGAGGTTTAATATAGCAATAGAAGATGATGATAAAGTGTCTGAAATCAAGATGCATTATGAAAATATTGGTGCCCCAGACAAAGTAAAGATTCATAGGAATGCGAGTGACATGTTATATTCAAAATAACTAAGTTTATGTCTGAGGGTTTCGAGATTGAAAACACATGCGCTCAAATTAGATGTTCAATTGAAGCAGGAGAAAGCATCCATGAAAGCTTGGAAAACATAGGTCAAAAGATTGGAATATGAAGGCCCTCAAGGGGTAAAGGCTTCTTTAGATGAGAAAGAGAAGATGATCTAAAGTCTAAAGAAGAAGTTGAAGATGTCCTCCAAAGAGCATCCACAAACAACAGAGCTAGCTACTCTAGAGCAAGAGAAGGAAACATTCAGACAAGAAGCAGTAAATTACAAAGATAAAGTGTTGCAGCTAGAAAAAGAGAAAGAAAATTGGTTACAGGGATAGGCAGCAACATCAGATATGGTTGTTATTATACCTTCCAATAGAAAAGTTGGATCAAGCGTTGATGGATTGGTTCAAGCTATGTCCCAAGTAATTTTACAGACAGGGGAAATCAAAATCCTTAAGGAGGTCTTAGAAAAGATGAAACAAGAGATGAAAATAAAATATGAAAAGATGGAACAACTCCAAAGAAAGAATCAAGATTTGCAAGAGAGAGTAAACAAGCTAAAAATGAGGTTAAAAGGTAAAACACTATTACAAGGAGCTAAACATGTGATCTGGGATGCTATTGTTGCAGAGGCTACTAAGTTCAGGGTTTATCTTAATTTTATAAATGACAAATACAACGTGGCTACCACAGCCCGAAGCAGGTGTACTGTTGTTAATAAAACATTATCCAATAAAATCTCGGAATGCGCCTGGAATGTTATTGATTTGCTAAATTATGTGCCCACCGCTGATCTTCAGACTATTGGGGCAAAGGAAAGAACTGTGTTGATCATCTGGGCTAGGAGGATCATCGCCAAGAACAACTTGCTCAAATCGGTTCAAAACAAAGCTATGCAAATGGAGCACGGTATAAAGGATTTTAAGGATACATTTGAACAATTGTTTATCAAGGTACTCCCACCATTTTGGGATGGAAAAGGTAAATTATACAATCAAGAAGACTACAATTCTCTCCTCATTCAATGTAGAATGGATCATTCCAATTTTGAAGCAAATGGAGGAAACTCTGAAAGGCCCAAGTTTGGTAGAGTATTTGGACGCAAACTTTGAGATTTTGAATCAGTTTAAAAAAGTGAAGATTGGGCTGCCGACTATGTCCTACACTACGTGCATTGACATGGATATTTTGATAAAGGAGATGATGGATTACAAGATTCCTTCTGACTCATAGTGGAAGGAAATCATGCGGTTGGGCAAGATGAAATGCAGTTTTCCTGGAACCAGTAAGTAACCTCCAGGTGTCACCAAACCAACAAGTTTGACAGAAGATCAGGGAAAGATAGATGCCGTAAAGGAAGCTAAGCAGTCAGAGAATTATGTCCCTAGTTTTGAAACGTCCTTTTGTTTAATCCTTGTAAATCAGTTCATATACCGAGACTGACAGTTGAAATTATTATAATCATTTTTAGAAGCTGAAACGTTTTAGTTTCATCCATTGTAATCGAATTGTATAAATACTGGTACATTTGAATGAATTAATGTTGGCATAAGTGCAAGGGAACATTTTTGGTTGTTTCGAACTCTATTGTAACTTCCTGAAGATGAATTGAATATATATGTTGAAGCTTTTAAAATCTCTATGAAAAGATTCTAATGGTGATGATATGAGCTTTGTCTCCCTTCATTTTATGTATTTCCTATGTTCTTTATTCCATTTTTCATTTTCTTCTGTTTAAATTGGAAAGTTAAAGGCCCATAAATCATCTTGTGATGCTCTTGGCTTAAGAAATTTAAACTGTGTAATTTTCTTCTTAACGAATTTAGAATTCATTTTAGTAATGCTCTGATGCAGTTATTTTTTTTCTCTATCTTCCTACACTCTACTTAAATTCAAATATAACTCAGATTCATCGCCTCATTTAGCCTTTGAGTTCTATCGGCTGATCATTGTTTTCGTTCACTTTCAGAATTTTGACTCCATATCCCTAAGTGTTCCTCCCCTTCATTGCCAACAACTTTATTAAAAAACCCCAAACAAACCAAATCTAGCCACCGATTTCCAAAGAAATATCAAGTGACACGAGAGAGCCCTCTCTGAGTTGAGAAGGCTAGTGCCTCAGCTCTAAAACTGGTTGAAACAGTTACCTATGTCATTTGTCTATCAGTCAGAAAAAACTTACAGAGTGCTAACAATCAGGATATCACCAATTATGGATCAAGGAGGAAGACATTTCCAAGACTGCATTCAAGACGAGGTTTGGACATTATGAGTTTACCATTTTACCGTTTGGACTGACAAACGCCCCAGGGGTATTCATGAGCTTGATCAATGGGGTGTTCTGCGAATACTTGGACAAGTTTGTTCAAGTATTCATTGACGACATTTTGATATATTCTCAGATGACGAAATAACATGACTAACATTTTTGCTTGGTATTACAGTGTTTACAAGAGAACAAATTATACAGGAAACTGTCGAAATGCTCTTTCTATAAATTGAGGATTCATTATTTAGCACATGTTATCTCCAGAGAAGGAATCGTTATGGATCCAATGAAGGTAGAGGTTTTTATGGAATTTTCTGCACCGACGAACGTACCAGAAGTACGTAGCTTCATGGGTTTAGCTAGATATTATCGACAGTTCGTCAAAGGTTTTCCGAAGATAGAAAATCCAATTACAGAATTGCAGAAGAAAAACAAGAAGTTTGTTTGAACCCAGAAATGCATGGAATCATTTCGAAGGCTCAAGTAGTTGTTGATGACTGCACTGATACTAAAGGTCCCCGACATGGACGAGGACTTCTTGGTATGCATAGATGCATCCAAGGAAGGCTTAGGTGGAGTCTTGATGTAAGATGGTCGAGTGATCACTTACATCTCAAGGAAGTTAAGAAAGCATGAGGAGAACTACGCGGCGAATGATTTGGAGTTGTTGGTCATTGTGTATGACTTGAGAGTGTGGAGACACTACCTGATTGGATGAAAATTTGAACTAAAAATGGACCATTGTGGTTTGCAACGCATTTTTATGCAAAGTGACTTGAATGCATGACAAAGGCGTTGGTCAGAACTTCTTAGCAAGTATGATTTTGAGATTACCTTCATAAAAGGAATAATGAATAGAGTGGCAGATACGTTAAGTCAGATACCACACATATTTTTCGTGATACCTCTCCAGACGAATCTTCGTGAAAATATTCTAACTATACAACGTGACGATGACTGGTATAAAGAGTTTAAGGAAACTATCAGACAAGACACCATGTTGGTACCAAAATTTGAGGGATTAACTTTGGACAATGATGGATTAATGAGGTATAATAACTGGATTTGCATACCGCCTAACAATGAGTTGAGAAGTTTGATCCTAAATGAATATCATAGAGAAATGTACATGGCTGATCCAGGAGTCACAAAGATGAGGGAAGACCTTAAACCCTTATTCTTTTGGAAAGGAATGAAGGCGGACATACTCAGCTACGTGGCGAGATGTTTAGAATGTCAGCAAGTGAAGGCTAAAGATAGACATCTGACAGTATTAATACAACCCCACCCTATTCCAGAATAAAAATGGGAGGTCCTTTCGATGGAATTTATTGTTGGATTTTCGTTGACGACAAGGAGGCATGACTTGATTTTCATGGTAATAGACACTCTGACAAAGAGTGCACATTTTATCCCTGTGTGTACGACGTACCAGGTGCCAAAAATAGCTATATTTTTTATCAGCGAGATTGTGAGATTGCATGGAGTGCCTAAGAGGATCATATCTGATTGAGGATAGGTGTTTACAGGATGATTTTGGACTAGATTCCAAGAGTCCTTGGGAACCCAACTTAACTTTAGTATAGCATATCACCCAGAGACAGAAGGGAAGACAAAAGGGAAGATAGAAAGAATGAACCAAATCTTGAAAGATATGTTGTTTATGTACGTGATGGACCAACATAAGAATTGGGAATATGTTTTTCCACTGGTAGATTTTGCATACAACAACAACTATCAAAGAACCATTAAGATGGTGCCATTCAATTTTCTTTATGGGTGATCATTTCAGATGCCTTTGAGCTGGGATATGCTTGAGGATAGGGTCCTAGTAGGACCAGAAGAGATCCAAGAAATGGAAGAGAAAATGAAAACGATAAGATAAAGGATTAAAGAAATGCAAGACCGACATAAGAGTTATGTCGATGCGCATCGTGTTGACCATAGTTATGAATTTGGTGATCGAGTTTTCTTGTGTGTGAAACCGCACAAGATTTCGATCAAGTTTGGAAAGGGTGCTAAACTCTCTCCTAGGTTTGTCATACCTTTCGAAGTTGTGGAAAAGAAAGAGCACGTGGCCTATCGACTAGCCTTGCATGATTCTCTGAGGCGTATGCATGATGTTTTTCACGTATCTGTTTTGAGACATTATGTTTGTGATCCTACACATGTTATTGACATGATTTCTTTGTAGGTGTCGGATGAGGGTGCACTCACGGTGGAGCCAATCCACATTCTGGACCATCGCATTCGAAAACTATGGCGTCGAACATTCGATCAGTTCAAGGTCTAGTGGGACAATTATAGTTCACACTCGACTACCTGGGAAGGACGCATATGCTATGCGCCAACAGTTTCCATTTTTTTTTTATAGTTAGACATTTAGATCTTGTTGGATTCTTTATTTACTACGTTTATATATTGTGAAACTTCGGGACGAATTTTAAAACCATAGGGAGTGTATGTAACATCCCTCTCTTGTGATCACATACTATTGACTTATTATTTGAGGACACTTGTGTGCAAGTGATCTGGTTTCGTGTATGGTTGTTTCTTTCACTTATGGATTATGATAAAGATATTGTTGGATTATGATGTTATATTATTTGATATCTATGTATAGATAGATGTTATTGATGGGTTCCTCCTGAGTGTGCAGGAAACTTGATAAATTGAGGATGTCGATGGCATCAATGGACCACCTTGGACTCCTGATCGATTCAGGGAGTGGATTGTGTTGGTTTGGATTTTTCACTTATGCATATGTGAAATATGATTGGGTGTATTATGATTTGGTTTATGGATCATTGATAGGTTTCGTTGATGGATGTAGGCTGGAGAGTGCTTGGTAATCAGACTCACATAAGGAGAAAAGGGGCCATGCATAGCAACCAGATATTGAGGGAGAGGTGTGGCAGCATCACTACCACAGACTACTAGCACTTTTGTCATGGATCGAATTGTAGGTTAACGATTACCTAGTTCGAGAGATCCACAATATTGTGAGAGCATATTGAGACAGTCGCTCACGAAGATTATAAGGGGCGTACAATAAAGCATGGTCCTTATTCCTTAGAGGCCCTTAGTCTCTCACAAGGTTTCCTAATGGATTAATGACTCCAAGGGTTGGACAATTACCAAAACCATTCAAAGGCGATTGGCACCCTTAGAGCACGTAGTGCATCTTGAAGGGCACATCGCATAAATAAAACTCGAATAAAGGTGAATGGCACCCTTGGAGAACAGAATGTGTCTTGAAGGGAACATTGCGATTTTTAATAAAGGTGAGTCCATGAACCTAGGTGCCTAGAAAATAATATTTGTTTTAACATTGTCGGACTTGATTTTTTTTATTAAATGAGTAATTTTTATTAATTATAAAATCTCCTTAAAAATTCTAAGCCTAGTTTAAAATTTTGAGCATAAGTCTAAAGTGGGTAAGAAGACTAAAACTAAATTATAAATTTAATAAATGGTGGGGGATGAAGAAAAATCAAGTTAGGAATTGAAAGAGTAAAAAAATTATATATAAAGATTTAATTATATAATTGTGTGCAAAAGAATGCCAAATTGGAAACTAAGATATGAAAGGAAATAAATGTAAAAATAATGTGGAAGAATAGAAAGGTATTTAGTCTAGTCTAACTAAAGAACTTTCCTAAATTAAACACAACTAAGTTTTAGAAAGGCATCAGTCATTAAAAAGGAAATAGAGGGAATAAAGGTACAACTAGGAGTGATTTTAGGAGAACTTTTAGGTTGGTGAGGAAAATTGACATTTAATTAAATAAAAAGGTGGATTTATTGGTGCAACTAAGGGAATGAGTGACAAGTGTACGGGGGGAATAATTCTAAATTTAATTAATTAAAAAGTGAATTAAATGTGCAAGAGGAATGTGTCATGAGGAAAACTCCTATAAAGCAAATGGTAAAAAGAAAAGATGGAGGACATGGATTATTGGTAAAGTTATGTTGTCAGAATTTCCTTGACTGGTTTTACTTATGAGATTTGGGATACCCAGCTCGAAAAAAGAGAGTGGTAGATCTACCTTTCGAGGCGAGCTGAGAGCTAGAGTTTTATGTTTGTGTTTGTGAGTGGCCCCTTTGCGGCCCGAGGGGATAAGGGGGAAGAAGAGTACCCCTAGCGTTGGATGGGAGGTGTTAGCACTAAGAATCACCCTTAGATTCCAAGAGGATAAGCCTAGTACCCATCAAAAGGTTTGTGAATGTAAATTGACGATGAAAGGTCAAATGGAGAAAACTCAGCATAAAAATGTTTTGACACAGAAATATGGGCTAGAATGCATAAGAAAATGAGGTTTTGATTCAATTTCATCAGTGGTTTAAGGATAAAGGTGAATAGAAGGAAGACTTAGTGAGAAATGTGAATAGGTCTGTTATAAGCATTAGGACTTCAAGAAACTAGGAGAAGAAAAAACTCAGTCACAAGAACTTCTTGAACTTATAGTTTAAAATACTGAAAAACATTTGTAGCAACATTATAATCAAACCTCCATTATAACACAACCACAACATCTCATATGGATCATCCAGTCATGAGCATTTCAGAATCAGAGGAAACAAGATGATGAAAGGAAAATGTCTCAAGTCTCATACATAACTAGAGAACAACTATGTTAGTCAAAATATTACAAAAGGGAGCTCTGCTCAACCATCAGAACCTCAACATGACATTTTTCTCAAGTATTTATAATTAAAAAGTAGATAACATCTTGAGATGCAAGTTGGCCTTCTTATCCTAGGATTCTCCACAAAAATCTACTATTTTAACATCTATGCAAGTGGATCTAACAGACAGCTAGAATCAAGGTGCATGTTGGCAACAACTCTGACAAGATATAAATGTCATGAATTGTTGTTTCTTGGGTGCATCTCCTCTAGTGCCATGTTCTTCAAAAGCGCATGATCTACTTACTCTTCTCTCGCACTGATTCCTTTTCCATCTGTACCTTTGCATAACCTTACTGTGAATTACCTTGTAACTGAAAGTGGATGATGAAGCAGGTAACTTGTTAGCTTAACTCAGTGTGGGCACTTTACTAGAACATTTTTCGGCCAAATGGTCATGGGGAAAACGTGACTGGTTATGAACAGGAGGATGTGGGGAAAAATGTCGAACAAAGAGATGAGGTGAGTGGATGTGGAGGTGCATGGGTGAGAGAGATTTCCAGAGGGGGTACTTCAAGATTTCGGGCCTTCGGGTGATATTCCTTTCTTACCTACTGCAAAGATCAATGACTCTTGTTGATTTGAGATAAAAGGTCCACAATTACTTCGGGAGTTTAGGCTTCGGGCCTTTTCAGTGCATAGTTTCTACAATCCTCCGAAGTGTCGTATCTATGAAGTGAGAGATATGCCTCCATGTGTCCTCTTGTTTTCAATAGCCGAGATTCACTTTGGGAGTTCGGGCTTTGGGAGTTTTATTCTTCTTTCTCGCGCAATCCTTCGAAGTGTCGTATTTCAGAAGTGTTATATTTGCCTACACGTGGCCTCTTGATTTGGATGTCTAAGATTCACTTCGGTATTTCAGGCTTCGGGAGTTTTCTTATGCTTGCTTGCACAATCCTCCAAAGTGTTGTATTTCCAAAGTGCTAGATCTACCTGCACATGGCCTCTTGATTTGGATGACCGATATTTACTTCGGAAATTTGGGTAATTCTTGCTCTAGTGCTTTTCTCTGCAAACGTTTTGGAGTGATAAGTCTTCAAAGTGATAGATATGGTGCCACATATCCTCGTTGATGGACAATCCAGATGAAATCTGGGCTTCGGGCCTTTAGGAGTCCTTTACTCACTCAACTTCTGCTTGCTTCCTCCCGGAGTACGCGATCACCTGACACATGTCCTTTTCTTGAAGATTAATGGCCATAAGTGATTGCAGAGACTCAACTCGCTCACTCTTTAATTTCCTTCCCAATATCCACAAAGTGAATATGCTCATCCATAGTGGGATCAATATCCACCATTGATTTGTTGATCTAGAAAGATCAACGATCCTGAGCGATTATGGGCTCACAACTTGCACAAACTTTAATTTCCTTCCCGATCCCCGCAATGAAAAGATGCTCGTTCATAGCGGGATTGATATGCATCATTGATTTTTTGATCTATCAAGATCAACGATCCTGAGGAATTGTGGGTTCACAACTTGCAGAAACTTTAATTTTCTTCTCGATCCCCGCAATGCCTCCCCACCATTGATTTCTTTCCAATGAGATCTGACGGTCATGACTTAATCTTTCTTGATCTGACGACTGATCTTTCTCTCACTCAGATCTTACGGCTAAAAATTGAACCCATTTGTTTGCTTGTATTTCAAGCCCGAAATGGACTGCTCTGAATGTTGTGTTTTGTGCTCATGGTTATTTCCTATGCAAATAAAGGAGTAGGATGACCTGTTGTGAACTCAATCAATGGAAAACAATATTACCAATAAATTTGAACCAAATCACGATATGTGTTTATCCTTTAGGAAAAACAGAAAAAATTTGTACAAAAAATCAGTCACTAAGGAAAACCAAGTTATTTAACAAAAGGGAAATCGACTTTACCAACCAGAAGAGGAAAAACTTCGAGGAAGGTATGCAAAAAAGAGAAATACAAGGAAGGGGTGCATACTTAGTTCTTAATAACAACTACATGCGACCCTTAACAACTTCATGTGATAACATTGGCTCCACAGGGGATGGCATGCTCCGTGTGAGATGCCAAGAACAAGAAACGTCAGTGTCTTATCCTAGGGCTATGGGGTCATTTATTCAAATAGAAACTACAAAAGAAAAAGTGATATTTACAATGAATGGAAAGCCAATCATGGCTCAAGAAAAATATTTCTTCAGAAATTTCCCATTTACAGGGCCACCAAAAACTTCAGAATCCTCTAAGTTCTGCAATTTATAAGTGTTATTTGAAAATACCTCAAAAATATTCAAAGGACCAATCCACAAGGCTTCAAATTTACCATGTTTTCCTTTGTCTTTCTTGGGTGCATCCCACTTGAGTACTAGATCCCCCACCTAGAAATCTTCTTTGCTTACCTTCTTGTCAAAGGCTTGCTTGATCTTTTGTTGATGGTCTTGCGCTTTGTCAAGTAGTTTCTCCCTAGTCTGATGTACTTCTACCAGCTATTGTATCCTCCTGACCATATCATCAGGTTCTCCTTGGTAGTCCTGGAGGATTTTTTCCATAGGAAAGGGAAGCTGATTAGGAAAGATAGCCTCAATTCCATATATAGGCTGAAAATGGGAAACACCAAGTGACCTCTTTGTTGTAACTCTATCATCCCATAATGCACATTTCAACTTTGAGTCACGTGATTTTTTGTTGTCTTCTAACAATTTCCTGATGATCTTTATAAGGCTTTTGTTAGAGGAATCTACCAAAACATTTCCTTGGGGGTAGTAAGGAGTAAAATGTATTAATGTAATCCCATATTGTTGACAGAACTTGATCAATGGTTCAGCTTTGAAGGAGGCAACATTGTCAGTAACAATCCTTCTTCGACAACCAAATATTGACATGATATCCTCAATAAAACTAATGATTACCTTGTGGGAGGCATTCCTTGTAGGAATGGATTATATCCACTTGGTAAAGTAATTAGTGGAAGTCAAAATCCACCTATGCTGACCACTTGAAGATGGATGGATTTCCCCAGTGAAGTCAAGACCCCACTATTGAAAAGGTCCAGAAACCACCATAGGCTTCAAAGGCAAAGATTTGAGCTGCTTCTTTCCAGAAAACTTTTGGCATTTGACAGAAGCTCTAATCTTTGCACAAACATCAGTAAAAAGGCTAGTCCATAAATACCCATATATAAGGATATTATAGGCTATGGTTCTCCAAAAATAATGGCCCCCACATAAGCTATCATGAAATTCATTCATGGTCTTTTGGGCCTCTTGTGGATCTAGACATCTCAAAAAAAAATCCTAGAGGATCTTTCCAATACAAGACATGATCAACGAGACAATATATGATTGATTTAAGATTAAAATATCTCACCTTCTTCTTATCCAAACCATCAGGAGGCTACAACTTCTGCATAAAATATATGATGTCTTTGTACCAAGTGAATTCTACCAAATTGGGGCTGGCATGAGCGCTTTTATCAACAAAATTAGCTTGTTGATTTTCTGAGTTTATGTTCATGAAATTAACACCCAAATATTTTCAATTTGATTCAACCAACAACCTTGCTAAACCTTGGCTTTTCACTAGTTTAGTAGGCTTCATTTCAAGGTCAAATTCCATAATTTTAGCAATCCATTTTCTCCTCTTTCCATCTATGTCAGGCTGGATCAGTATCTCTTTCACTGAGGCTGAAGGGACATATGCAACAATCTTATAATGTAGAAAATATACTCTGAACGCCTTGAGGGATTTGACTAAATCATAAGCCTTCTTTTCCATAATATCATATCTCATTTTTGCATCCCTCAATGCTCTGCTAAAAGGGGAAATAGGCTTCTCTAACCCCTTTGTGTTTTTTATGCAACAAAACAACAGCCAATGTGTCAAATGAGGCAAAGGAAAATATCAGAAACTCCTTGGAATAGTCAGGGATGATGAGCACAGGTGCTTCAGTCACGACCTTTTTGATATGACCAAAATACTCTCCATCCTCAACAGTCCATTTCACTTCATTCCTTTTCCTAAGCATGGTTGTAATGTACTTCACTAGTTCTGCAAAGTTAGAAATGAACCTTCTTAGAAAATTGATTTTCCCCAAGAAAGACTGAACTTCTTTCTTGGATCTAGGAAAAGATAAATTCTGGATAGCCTCTACCCTACTTGGATCAATTCTTACCCCTTCTATTGATACAATGTGTCCCAATAACTTACCTTCCTTCATAGAAAACAAAGACTTCTTAGGATTGAGAGAGAGAACAAACTTTTTGCACTTCAGGAAAACCTTTTTTAAATGATGATAATTCTCTTTATCAGATTTTGAGAACATTGTAATGTCATCTAGATAGAAGACTACAAACTTGTCCTTCTCCCCAATAAAGGCAATTTCCTTTGATCGTTGAAAGGTCACCCCTACATTCATCAATCCAAAGGGAATTTTAGCATACATGAATGTGCCCCAAGGAGTAGTGAAGGTTTTCTTCTCTCTATCTTTAGGAAATACATAGATCTGATTGTAGCCAAAAAATCCATCAATCATAGACATCCTAGATGAACCAATGACTCTCTGCAAAATGTGCTCCATCTTTGGCAAGGGGTAATTATCTTTCTTGGAACTTCTATTCAAATTCCTGAAATCAACATATAGTCTAATCTCCCATTTTTTCTTTCTCAAAGGGACTAAGTTAGCCACCCACTCAAAGTATCTCAAAGGAATGATGCTTTTGGCATCCAACAACTTCTTCACTTCTTTTTCCATAATAGGCAGCAACATTGGATTTATTTGCATTAGTTTCTTCCTAAAAGGCTTTGTCTCCTCTTTCAAAGGGATCTTATGTTCAATAATTTTTATGTCATATGTTCTTAAATATTCATATTTCCAGGGAAACACATCAGCAAACTCCTTTAAAATATTCACATACTCAGCCCTTTGTTCCTTTGACAAGTTGCTAGACAACTTAACATACTTTGGATCCTCCTCTGTGCCTAAATTGAATTCAGGCACATCATCATTTTTAGTTGAACCTTTAACCTTTACAACAACATCATTTCTATCAAAAACTCTCTCCAAGGGAACTAGTCCTTTTGGAATATGGTTACTAGGAAACTGAACAATATGATGGTTAGCAATTTTATTCAGAAAAATATCAGCATGGGGGATTTTTTCAATATCATGATCTTGATCAATATGTAAGGAATAAAACTCATCGATGGTCTCAAGAAACCTTTTTATCTCAAGATCATCCTCAAAAATCTTCCAATGTTTGACATTGTCGGGTATAGAGGGTCTATACTTCACTTCCACATCATATTTGACTTTAGGGGGAAAAGGAACTCTGAAATTACTTGCTGAAACAACCAAGGAATCTTCCATAGTTTTCTCCTCTCTTGGAACAAATGAGATATTAAAAGCTAACAAGAAACTATCAACAAGATCCCAAACTTCAATTCTATAAGTCCTTAACCTGGGATGTTTAGCTTGATACATATTTTTGAATTGATGAACAATTAATTCATCGTCTCCAAACATTGCTAGCTCTTCAATCCTCATGTATTTAGAAACCCTTAAGCCCAAAACAAGAGCCTCATACTCTACCACATTGTTTGTAGTTTCAAATTCAAGCTTGTAGGACAGAGATATGATCTCTTGGGTAGGAGAAATAAAGACTATCCCAGCACCAGCACCTTCCTTAGAAGAGACCCCATCAAAAAACATCTTCCAAATAGAGGTATTAGGAGGAGGATCTTCACAAGAGGTGATGGACTTCTTTCTGATTTCAAGAGGTGGTTGAGGAGAATTAGTGAATCGTAATATACTGGATCCTAAATTAGTATCAAGTGCAAAAAATAAGGTGATTGGTAAGATTTGTTTCATCACTGATGATGTAGGCTAGTTGTGCCTCCCTATAAATCCTTCTATGTTCTCCCCCAAACACAGGAATGGTGGCATATGAAAGTTCCATCTGCAAATTTCCCCCTAGTCTTTTGATCCAAGATCTTGACAAGAGCATAACAAACTTAGGAGGGACATCAACCACCACAATATCCATGAACACACTTTTCATTGGCAATTAGAACAGGGTAACAACCATGTCTTTAATAACCCCAAGACCCTTCACCTTACTGGAATCAAATGAGTATAAGTCATGGTAGGTTTTTTTAATTTCCAACCCAAGCTCATCCATGACAGTTTTAGGAATGATGTTATGAGATGCCACTGATTCCATCAAGCAGTTGTGCAACACTTTATCATGAATGTTTAATGATGTGTAGAAAGGAGGGGAAGATTCATCCCTATATTCTACCAAAGGTCTCAGGATGACTGCTGGTTTTTTATCTTGAAGGTTCACTGAATATGTGGAATTAGAGGAAGGCTCGGGCTACAACATTTTAGAAAGATATATTTTGAATTCCTCATTCTTGATTAGCTCCAAAAAAGGTACAGGTTTTTTTATCTTTTCAATCTCACTTTCAAAGCTAAATGAGGATGGTGATTTTAGAATCTCTTTAATTTCTGGGGTGGGACTCTTAATTAATGATTTAGGTATTTGTGCATCTTTTCCTTTGTTTCTAGTTGTCGTAGCTTTAGCATAATTTTCTATTTTAGTGGGTTGATCAGAAGTGTCAGTCTTTTCCTCCTTCTTTTTGGACCTTAGGTTGTATTTACTAGGATTGTCATTTGTTTTTTCCCCTTTACTCAATTCATTTAACTGACTATCCATGAGAGACTCTTCATATGCAGATTGGGTCAAATGAGGAGATGAATATGTGTCACCAAGGCAATGGATTTCGGGATCAGTTTCTTCATCCTCTCCTTCTTCATTAGCAACAAGGTTGTTTTGGAGAGGGGCTTGGACTTTTTTATCATCCCTATCCATATTTCTTTGATCTCTTTGGAGGACCTGAGGGGCATGTTTTTTTATTCTTAAGTTTCCTCTATTATCAACATTTTGTGTGTTCCTATAGATCTATTTTCCTTCAAGTTTCAACTTCTCCATTTAAGCAGAAAGTGATTTTACCAATTTTGTAAGTTCATAAACTTGAGGGTGGACAACAGAGGATTCTGAGGTTGAAGCTTCATCCTTACCTTTCCTTATATCTCTATCATACTTCCCCTAAGTTTTTCAGCTACCAATATATTAAATTCTACTTCTAAGGTTGCATATTGCATATGAGCTAAAGAGGTAGATCTTCTTTCTCTCAACAGGAGGAAAAACTCAGGGTAAAAAGCACTGGCATAGGTAATCTTGGCACATGTTTATGTAGGCTTTATTTTAGTGGGAATATTGTTGTACATTTTATTAAATATTTTTGAGAAGTCTGAAACAGATTCCCCCTCTTTCCTCTTAAGTGATCCAATTTTTGTAATATAATAAAGGAAATCCTTTTTATCTCCCTAATGTCTCAAGAAAGAATCATCCAAAGATTCAATCCCGACAATATATCCAAGAGTAAAACCCCTAAACCATTTGCTAGCTTCACCATCAAGACTTTGTACACATACCCTCATCCATACATATTCCTTCTTAATGTTAAGATTATTTGCATAACTATAAAAAGTTGCAAGGTGTTCCTTTGTAGTTGTGTCTTCCTCCCCTGTGAACTTGGGCATGTACTTAAGGTAGTCTCCAACTGTAAGAGGATTCATAGGATGAGGTAAAATGAGAGGGGCATACCTAGAAACCATTATGGCTTCCATCATATTTCTAGGAATATTAGTACCTTCCATTGGGTTGTGAACTGTAGGGGAACAAGAGGGAGATACAGTTTTGACAACTACAAATGCAACTTGGATTTTTGGAGAAAGAGGAAGCTTGGATGAAGAGGTTTCAATTTTCAGAGGAAGAGTTTGAGTCTTGGAGGAAGATGGTATAGGGTCCAAGGGAAAAGAGGTTTCCTCTTCTTTATTCACAATAACTTTGATAGGAGGAGGAGTAGGAAATCCCAAAGTAGAAAAATCTTCAAGACTCTCAATTCTGAACCAACTTACAACATCAAGAAAATCAAGAGTTTCAAAATTTTCTTCTTTCAATTTGGGGCTAAAAAAAGAGTATTCAACAGGAAAAATTTTAAAATCCAAACTTCTAAAAACTTCAACAGAAGGTAAAAGAGGAGGATTGGATATAGCTACTAGATTTTTAAAAGTAGAATCATGTAAATGACCAGAAGTACCTGGTACAGTAGCTGGAAAGAATTCTTGAGAAGCCTCTCCTTTCTTGATAATATTATCTGGTTCAGCTTCAAGTGTTTCTAGAGGTAGATGTGAAGTAGATATCATGTGTTTTCCTTTGGGAGCCAGAACTGAAATAGTGGATTTGTCGGGTGCAAGCTGCAATATTTAATGTATTGAATTCTAATGCACCTTCAAAATCAATATTTTTTTGTCATTCAATCCAATGGAAATGTCTTCAATTCGTTCTTCGGAAGCAGTGCCAAGAATGTTAGCACTATGAATCACCCTCATATTGCAAGAGGATAAGCCCAGTACCCATCAAAAGGTTTATGAATGTAAATTTATGATGAAAGGTAAAATGGAAAAAACTCAACATAAGAATGTTTTAGCACAAAAATCAGGGATAGAATGCATAAGAAAATGAGGTTTTGATTAACTTTAGTTAGTGGTTTAAGGATAAAGGTTAATAGAAGGAAGCCTTAGTGAGAAATGTGGATAGGTATGCTATACACATCAATCCTTCAAGAAGCTAGGAGAAGAAAAACTCAGTTGAAATTAAAGTTTAAAATATTGAAAAACATTCATAGTAGCATTATAATCAAACCTCTATTATAACAAAACCACAACATCTCATATGGATCATCCAATAATGATAATTTCAGAATCAGAGGAAACAAGATGATGAAATGAAACTGACTTCTATTAATAAAAATGTCTCAAGTCTCATACATAACCAGAGAACAATTATGTTTAGTCAAAATATTGCAAAAGGGATCTCTTCTTAACCATCAGAAGCTCAACATGACATTTTTCTCAAGAATTTATAATCAAAACAGTAGATAACAACTTGAGATGCAAGTTGGCCTTCCTATCCTAGGATTCTCCACAAAAATCTACTAGTTTAACATCTATGTAAGTGGATCTAAAAGACTGCTAGAATCAGGGAGCTTATTGGCAACAACTCTGACAATATATAAATCTCATGAATTATTGTTTCTTGGGCGCATCTCCTCCAGTGCCATGTTCTTCAAATGTGCATGATCTGCTTACTCCTCTCTCGCACAGGTTCCTTTTCCATCTATACCTTTGCATAACCTTACTGTGAATTACCTTGTAAATGAAAGTGGATGACGACACTGGTAACTTGTCAGCTTAACTCAGTGTGGGATCTTTACTGGAACAGTTGTCGACCAAACGGTCATGGGGAAAACACGACTGGTTATGAACAAGAGGATGTGGGGAAAAATGTCAAACAAGGAGATGAGATGAGTGGATGCAGAGGTGGATGGGTGAGCAAGATTTTCGAAGGGGGTACTTTGGCATTATGGGCTTTCAGGTGATATTCTTTTCTTACCTGCTACAAAGATCAATGGCTCTTGTTGATTTGAGATCAATGGTCCAAAATTACTTCGGTATTTTGGGCTTTGGGCCTTTTCAATGCATAGTTCCTACAATCCTCCAGAGTGTCGTATCTCCGAAGTGAGAGATCTTCCTCCATGTGTCCTCTTTTTTTGGACGGTCGAGATTCACTTCAAGAGTTCAAGATTTAGAAGTTTTCTTTTGCTTGCTCGTGCAATCCTACAAAGTGTCATATTTCTGAAGTGTTAGAACTACCTGCACGTAGCCTCTTGATTTGGACGACCGAAATTCCATTCGAGAGTTCAGGCTTCAGGAGTTTTCTTCTGCTTGCTCACACAATCCTCCGAAATGTTGTATTTTCGAAGTGTTAGATATGCTTGCACATGGGATCTTGATTTGGATGACCAAGATTTACTTCGTAAATTTGGGTAATTCTTGCTCTAGTGCTTCGCTCCACAAACCTTCTAGAGTGCTAAGTCTCCGAAGTGATATATATGGCGTTGCGTGTCCTCGTTGATGGACGATCCAGATGAACTTCGGGCTTCGGGCCATTTCGGGTCCCTGTCAAACACAATTGTCTTGGGAATACCATGCAATATTGCTACTTCCCTCATATAGATATCAACAACATTAGTTGCCTTGTGATTAGTCTTTAATGGAATGAAATGGGCAACTTTCGTAAGCTTGTCCACCACCACCATTATTGAATCATGTTGCTTGTTGGCCCTAGGAAATCCTGTTATGAAATCCATTGTCACTACCTCCCACTTCCACTCAGGAATGGGTAAAGGCTGTAGAAACCCTGCTGTGTGCCTATGCTTGGCTTTGACCTTCTGGCATTCCATACATTTGGCGATGTATTCTGCAATTTCTTTCTTCATACCTATCCAAAAGTAATGGCTCTTGAATGATGCCACCATTTTATGATATCCAAGGTGCCCGACATAAGGCACATTATGCATTTCATTCAAAATCATAAGTTTCAAGTCCTGGACATTAGGTACATAATTTTTTTTCTTGTACAGAAGTATTCCACCAGCCTCTAATTTATAATTTTCCACTTTCTGTAGCATCTTACCATGATGTATCTTTGCTACCAACTCCATGTACTGCAAATCTTCATTTGCAGCTTCCAAAATTCTTCCCTTAATGTCAGTTTGGTACATGTTAATGTCTATATCATGCAATTCATGCACTCTCCTGTTGAGTGCATCAACCACTTTGTTTTCATTTCCTTTGATATGCTTGATAACAAAGTCATACTCACAAAGAAACTCCAACCACCTACTTTTCCTAGCATTCAGAGTCAGTTGATTAAACAAATACTTCAGACCGTTATGGTCTGTCCTCATTTTGAACCTCCTTCCCATGAGGTAATGCCTGTATTTATTTAGAGCATGTACTATGGCTGCCAACTCCAAATCATGAGTGGCATAGTTCCTTTCGTTCTCTTTCAACTTTCTGGATTCATAACAAATTACGAATCCATTCTGACCAAGGACTCCTCCCAGTCCTTCTTTGTGTGCATTTGTACACACTACAAATTCTTCATTTAGATCTGCAATCCTCAGGATTGGAGCACTGGTAAACAACTGCTTCAATCACTGGAATATTTTCTCACATTCTTCTGTCCACTGAAATTTCTTCTCCTTCCTTTGCAAGGAAGTGATAGGGTGAGCTATCCTTGAGAACCCTGCAATGAACTTCTATAATATTCAGCTAGACCCATAAAGGATCTAACTTCTATCACATTCTTTGGCGCTGACCATTCCCTGATGGCTTCTATCTTCTTAGGATCTACAACTATCCCATCCTTTTAAATGATATGCCCCAAGTAATGGATCTACTTTTGATAAAATGATCACTTGCTCAACTTGGCATACAATTGATGCTCTCTTAGCACTTGCAACACCATCCTCAGATGTTTTTCATGCTCTTCCTCCAACTTGGAATACACCAGGATGTCATCCAAAAATACTATGAAAAACTTGTCTAGATATTCCCTGAATACCCCATTCATTAAAGACATGAAAACAACAGGTGCATTCGACAACCCAAATGGAACCACTGTGAATTCATAATGACCTTGTTTCGAAGAAGGTCTGGTTGATGTCTTCATCCTTTATTCTTACTCGGTGATACCCTAACCTAAGATCTATCTTTGAAACTATCTTAGCATCCTTAAACTGATCAAAGAGATCATTGATCCTTATTTGTTCTTAACAGACACTTTGTTCAACTGTCTAAAATCGATGCACAATCTCAATGTCCCATCCTTCTTCTTCATGAATAGGACCAGGGCTCCCCAAGGTGACACACTTGGGAGTATATACCCCTTCTTCAGAAGATCTTCAAGATGCAATTGCAGTTCTTTCAACTCTAGTGTACTCATTATGTAAAGAGATTTTGATACTGGAGCTACTCCAGGCATCAAGTTTACAAAAAATTCAATATCTCTTTTCGGGGGTAGTCTTGGTACCTTCTGGAATACATCCTCAAAATATTTGAATACTGCATGGTCTTCGATCTTTGACACCTTATCCTTAGATGCTTCCTCCACATGGGCTGCAAATAATTGACAACCTTTCCTGTAGCACTTTGTCAGCTACATTGTTGATATTTCTCTAATGGTAACTGCCCTGGGAATTCCTTGGGTAGTTTTCCGATTCGCTTCCTCATCTAAGTAAGTGAATGACTTTTTATGACCGTCTAATATGGCATGGTGTTGGTCCAACCAATACATCCCAATTAGACATTCATAATAATCTAAAGGTAAAATGTTCAATTCGTCTCTCATTCTCAGTCCATTCATGTCCACTAGACAGGACTTAACCAATTACGTAACCTTTCTCTTGGTTACTGTAGCCAGCTGCACTGACCAATATTTTCCATGTTTTCTTCTCGACAATTGCAAACTTTCCACCACTCTAGTATCTACATAACTATGAATAGCCCATGAATCAATTAAAATAGTAAAGGCATGGTTGTTGATCATACCTTCCACTTCAATCATGTGCGACTGGTATTGTGCTTGCTTGTTGTCCATGGATGCATATGTCCTTGGTACTCTGCTGCCCATGTCCTCCACTATTTCTGCATGTTGAACATTGTGGAAATTTCTCACTTTTTCATTCATATGGGGGCAATCTCTGTACCTATGATTTCCTTTACAGCCCCAACATTCCATAGGTGGTTTTCTTGGCATTTTTCCACCTACTTCAGCCTTCTTGGGCTCTCTAAAACCCGATTGTCCTTGAGGGCTATTCCTGAAAAATGGTGGTTTGATTCCCTTTTTCCTCTTCTCCCTCTTAAACTTCTTCTTATCTTCCCAAGCTTTTTGGAAAGTAGGCTTTTCTTTTCGCTGATCATATAAGAATTTTTCTCTCCTTATAGTTTCTTCCATAGTCTTTGGGTCATCATACTGGATCTTGTCACTAACAGAAGGTGGCAGTCCATTCAAATACCTTTGAATTTTGACAGTCTCATCCTTGATGAAAGGAACATACTTCAACAATTCCAAAAACCTTCGTTCATATTCATCAATGGTCATGTTGCCCATCTTGAGTTCAAAGAACTCTTTCATTTTTCTGTCATATTATCTCTTAGTTAAGTACTTCTTTTCAAAATGATTCTTGAACTCCCTCCAAGTAACATTCTTCTCTCTGACGTGTTGTACTTGCACAAGTTGCTCCCACCATATGGATGCCTTTCCTTTAAGTTGGTAAATGAGAATTCTTCCCTCTGCATGAGAAGAATAGTTTTGCAGTTGGAAATATTTCCTCATGCCCAACAACCAAATCTCAACATCTTCATCTTTCTTGTGTTCTCCATCAAAAGTAGGAGGCTTAATCTTGTTCATTTCATCCTTCAGCTCATCCACTCCAAATATCCTATGTTTTTTGGTAGGATATGGGCTTGAACTAATGTGTTCCTCCTTATTGGAATGTTTTGGGGAGTGACGATGATGCCTGCTAATGCTTCTTGATCTTCTTTTCCTCTCAGGGTTATTGCGACTACCTGTTTTGCTTGAGTCACTCTCCTTATCCAACTTCTTTTCAATTCTTTCCAGACTTTGCATCAACTTTAAGTTGAATTTTCCTTGTTGATCCATGGATTTCATGAGATTTATGTTATCATCTCGGTGAACCCGGACATCTTTCTGAAATCAATCAATGATTTTCATCATATGTACTTCCTTGTCCATCTCTCCTCCCTACCCATTGGAGTTTGATTCTTCCACTCCTAAATGGATAATCATTCCTTTTACTTCATTCTCTGAACTGGAAGCATTATGTGCCTCCTCCATTTCTCTGCACTCAGTGGTAATTCATTGTGGTCCTGACACTTGTTGAACTCTGCAAACACAATGTGCAATCAACCGAAATTTATCAGGCCATCATTCCTTAACAATTTCCACAACATTCATAAACCAATTTGATTTAAGAAAAATGTTCATATTTCATTTTATTTCCGATATTTTCTCTGCTCTGTAATAAATTTCGGGCACTATCCCCTTCCTCTCAGTCCCCAACCCATGTGATCACAGGTCATGACCAAGAGGTAATTCAAAAGGTTCTTACTCGGGCCTTTGGCTTTAGAAATTTTCAAAGCACAACACAACAATCTCTCGGAGTTCCGAGTTACTCAACTCGCGAAGTAGAGTGGATCAACAGTCCATGTCTACCTAGCATCCAATGACTGACACTCACTATGGAACCTCAGGTGTCTGAGTTCCAGGACTTCGAGTCTTCGGGTCTTCAGAGCTTCGGAGGATCTCACATCTGCACATCCGAACTGTTAATCTCCAAACACTCCCTATCACCTTTGGTGACGTCATTACGTCACATCACTTAACGTTTTCCAATTACGGGGGCATGCAACAGTGGTTTGGAGTAAACCACCTTTCATCCTGCAATTGTTCTGACACTAACATGTAACCCATTGGTGAAATCACGGTTTGGATTGTGGGACCGACTTGGATAATTAACTTTCGTGCAACTTGGGTCCCCGCAATGCCTTCTAGCCATTGATTTTGATGTATCATTATCAATGCCACTATGGGTCCCTCGACCTTTAACTAAGTTACCTAACCTTGTCCCCACTAACCCTGCTCATACAGGCTGCCACATGGTGGAATACTAGCGGCTGATACGTGGCCCATTCAGATGGGTGACATGCATCATGCTCCAAATGCCATTTCAATACTCCATGGGTTCGAAACCCACTAACACATGGCACACATCCCATGTGTCCACGTCACCTCCAGGTGACATCCTCATGACTCACCACTGTGGCTCTTCGGGCTTTGGAGCTTTGGACTTTGGGAGTTTCAACTCCTCTACGCTCGCTTTTTCCTAGAGCGCTTTCCCCCGGATTTCACAATCTACTGACCCATGTACTCCTTTATGATCAATGGTTATGAGAGACTTCGACACTTTGGGCTTCGGGAGTTTCAAACTCACATTAATTGCCTCCTCATGGCGTACTTCCACCTGAGGTACGCAATCTGTTGCAACATGTCCTTTGCAACGGACGGTTGCGATCTACTTCGGCCTTCGGGACTTTGGGAGTTTGTCACACTCCACACTTGAAATCCTCCGAAGTGACTTTCCTTTGCTTCCCTGGACATGGATCTAACAGTCCAGAATCCTTCCAAAATCAGATCTGATGACTGTTGTCATTCCTCCTCCTGAGCTTCATTTCTCGAACCCCTTTCTCCTTAAAGGATTGTTGCGACACTTAGTCGACTTCGGATTTGCGCAATCCTTGCAATAGATCTTCGTGTCCCTTCACGAGAAAACTCAATCTATTTCTCCCGAGCTTTTTGAGTCAAAGACTCTGTCGACGCACTCCTTGCATCCAGGGACACTCTGAACCTCGAATTTTGTCCCTTTCGACAACAATTCACTCTGAAATATTTGTCTCGTTAACCACTAACATGGCCCATCCAGGCTCAGTGTTGTAACCATGCTCTGATACCATATTGTAACATCCCTGACCCTCCAGAGACTGGGTAATTCTACCATGCGGAATATAAACTTATATGATATATATGCATTTTAATGAATTAAAAACACTTAATCACGATAAACACAGAATTACTGCTACCAATTCATATTCAAACAAGATTAACAGTAAATCCACATGCAACAGAATACATGATAACATTCAAGCATCACAAAACATGCATAAAATACATAATTAAGCACAATAATGGTACTTATCTTTTAGCTGGAGTAATCCACTAAATGTGTGCAGACCTTCCACAAACCTCCCAGCCTTAGACCGTGTTGCTCATCACTCTCAGTAGTAGGTCACCCCCGAGCTGGGACTAAACTCCACCAGGCAAGGGAATTCTAGGCTTGGCAAGGAAAACAAGGAAGTTGCACAAAGCAACAGGAAGGATCTTTTATCCCAGGAGCCACTTACATCCACAACACACATACCCTCATTCCCCACATTCCTTCTCCACCCCAGGAGGATACACCTTCACAAATACAATTCCATCGGCTAGTACACCTCCCTTACCTTGGGCTTCAACAACAGTCTGGATCAGAAGTCTCAAAGTACTATGGCTGCTACATGACTCCCTTCCAGGAGAACTCACTTCCCAACAAACTCTCTCACCTAGGAGATTTTCTCACAGGCCTGACAACCTGCCTCTTCAACCAGTCTTTGACTCAGCTACCACTGGTTACAGATGACAACAACAACAACAACAACAACAACAACAAGGAAAAACGGGTATGGACACCCAAAAAGGAAACAATCGAACACTAGGACATATCAAGGCTTAATAAGAAACAACCGACGACAGCAAGCCACACTCTGTCAAGGAACTGCGTGGCCACACAACCAACAATTATGACACAACACTGCTCAGAAAACAGAAAGAAACAACCCCAAAATGGTTAAGGTACAAACTCATATCTGCAGGTGTGGATAGACTGGGTTCACCGAATCGTAGGTCGGCTTCCCTTTCTAGTTTTCAGAGATGTGTGAGGGTATGCAGAGGTCAGACGCAGAGAAAAATAGGGTTCACGTGCAGGATGGGAGAATGGCATATGAACTACCTTCCCATGAGGTTTCTGTCACTATGCACGGGCATGTAGATGCAGACGTAGAGGAAAAATGGTTCAGACGCCCCAGATCCCAGTGAACTCAGGCGGATGATGGAAACATGACTAGCAAAACCCCCAACATGAGATGATGCTTCAACTTTAGCTAAATGTGCCCAGGTCAACACTTGTCTTCCTGGAGCTGCATGTGTTCCATTTAGCCTATGTCCCACTTTCCAAGAACTTAGGATAACAAAAACATATCATGTTCCCTTAGTCTTCACAAAATAATATTAAAATATTATTCCTCTAGAGGTAAGCCCCCTAGCTTAGCCCCTAGGACCAAATACTTAGCCCCCCTACTTAGCCCCCCTTCCTTACCATACCTAGTGGAGCTTAGTTCCCCACAACTCTTCTTCGTGGTCAGTCTATACACAACATTGTTTATATTTTTATTAATGTTCTGCATAATTACATATACTAAAATCAAGCTCATTGGCCTTGGCATCTGGCTCACCATCCTAATAAACACATAAGTCTTTCATCTTATAACCACTTGGCTCACCGACCTATAAGAAAAATTACAATTTAGAAGGGGCTCGACCTTGGGGTATTACAACTGTGTGTGCTTACTATTTCTTTCATGTTGGTTAATACTACTATGTTTTCATTCACTTGATTATTCTTATTTCCATTGCATACACTTTCGAACTTTTCCCATTTGCATCCATTTTCCTCTATTTTGTGACCACATATCCCTGGAGAAAATAGGTATGAGTGGACATCACTTTCCCAACACCTTTTTTTCATTTGTGTTGCATAGGTATATTCCATGTACATGGAATGTAGTTTAGTACCATTGATCCACTCATTTTCTCCAATGTAGCATACTTTTATATCTTTTTCACACTCATTAAAACATGGAAAAGAAAAAAATATATGAAAAAGAAAAGGGAGGGAAAGAATTTAAATCTTTATTCAGTTTGGGTCACAATTGTCAACTATTATTACCCTTGAACATGGAATTTATTTGCATCATTGTATTGTAGTTTGGATTTAGCTTTCCTTAGGAGTTATACCATGATTATGAGTTATTTATTCCTTCAACTGGTTATTATTCCATTCACTGTGGAGATTGATTCAATGCCTCCTTCATTGTTTCACTATGTTGTTGGTCCTTTTGAGTCATTTCTACCCAGGTCATTACTATGTTGTGATATATGCTCAAGAAAATTTGAGTTTCAGTTGGCCATTCTGCAGCCTTGTTGACCTTTCAGGTCAACCATCCCTATGTAATTTTGTACTTTGTGGTTTCTTTCTTCAAAAAATCTCTCATTTATTGCTTTGTGTCAAATTATGTGGGATACATTAAGGACCTCCTTCAATGGATTTATTCGTATCAATTCCAAATCATTATCTAGGAAGTGGATCTAGAAACTAGATAATACCTTGCGACTTGTTGACATCAGTGGTAGGAGTCCTCACGATTAACAGTGGGTTTACATCATTAACCCATGGTTAATCGATTTTATGGGTGTTCGATATCAGATCCTTTATTCACACTTTCTATATTTCACTATGTACATTGGGTTTTATATTCATTATTGGTGCATCCCATCACATCTATTAACGGTATTAATAAATGGTTGGTAATCAAATGGTTCCTACCATGCTCGACATCATCTCATTTATTTGTATGATGTGGATTCGTGTAATTGATGGATTTTCATTGAAAACATTGGATTAGGAGCATCTCTAATCAATGCTACCTTTACAAGTTGCACAAGAATACATCACTTAGATAAGTACTTTGAAGGCCACAATAGCACTCTCATTTTTGATAAATGTCTTCATGATGTATATTGTGACATAGATCCACATTCTATTTTCTTGTGGTCATGATATTTTATATGACATAGATCCACCATGTAATTTTTCATGGCCATGGTCTTGCATTTGATTTCATGGATCCGTAGTGTATTGTGTGGGTGTCCATATCCGAGCATGGGTATGCCTACCTTGAGGATAATCTATATTTTATTGGTTAATTTTTGGCTTGCAAGTATTTCCTAATTCCTTGGTCTTTAAAACTCCTCCTTATTCCACTTGTCAACAAATATTTTTTTRATATAATTTAGCCATCAGTTTCTCTTCTATCCTCRTGGATTAGGGGKAATTTGTTAGAATTGTATTTTCCACCATTGGACTTGCAAGGAAATTATTAGATGTGATGAAATTGAAATTACACTTGTACTAAGGAAATTGTTCATAAAAATCCATAAAGWGTCTTGGATRCATTTCTTCCTAGTAGAAGGGTGATTGACCATGGGTTCCTCATAAKATTAGGGATGGTCAATTGTGGTTTTCCTATATAAAWCCAGTGACCACCCCTTATAACTTCGAGAAATGGAGAGTKACGAGSATGTCAATGAGTAATGCATTGGAAAAAGTTCATAATTAAGCATGGAACTTGTACATGACTTGTRTTTTCTTAGTTCACATGTCATGAATCTTATTCTTRTCCTCTCARAKAWYATATAAGAAGGAAACACATCTATGGGATGAGGCTAATAGTTGATAGTTTTCATCAAAKCATCCTTGTGCTAATGGATTGRAGAAATGATATTTAGTCTRTCATTTTCCATAATTGTTGAGTGTTGGGCATCAACACTAGTGTGATTAGGGTCTAGKTGAGAGAATATTATTKTGATATGGTYCRTGATTATGTTTTTTCAACATGGATAATGGGTGTCCATCGGTTTAGTATAGGAAAAATATTACCRACCACACCTAATGKATGAGGAACCCATAGTTGTTTGTCTTTCTACTAGGAAGAAACATGACAAAGGCTCTTTATGGATTTTTATGAGMAATTTCCTTGGTGCAAGTGTAATTTMATATTCATTACATATAATCATTTCCTTKCAAGTCACATGGTGGAAAATACAAGTATAACACCTGGGAAAAATGGATGGACTATATGGAGGCATATGCAAGTCAACATGGAACATTATAGATTACTAGGGTTTATTTGCGGTATGGAGGATAAAATTGTGGATTTCTCTAAAAAATCATTAGAGGGCCATCAAATATGGTCCAATACAGTGGATCTTGAGCTCAAGTATGGACCTCCTTCACACAAAAGCATCAAAATTGGAGTAAACCTCCTAGAGGAAGAAAATATAGAAATATTGGGTAAGCTAGAAAAAGAATTGTTTGGTGGTCATATTTCCAGGTTGCCAGGAACATACACCATGACGTTAGATAATTTTTTAAGCCATCATGTCAACTTATTGGGTGATATTTGAAGTTACATGGTGTAGGATTTTAAAGGCTAGGTATTTTTCTCCTTGAGTGAGGACATTGATGAGCATTCATACTTACCACCTAATATTATACCTTGATCATTAAGTCCCTTGAAGGATGATCATCTAGAACCACTTCCAGGATTCTTTCACTCTTCATTTCTTGGCAAGGAAAATTGCGTAGGTGGATATATCGAGTAGGGTTTCATCAGAGGAATGCTCACAAGTAATTTAATGAGTGAAATTCCCATTTCTAAACCCTTGGAATATGATCATGAATATTTAGGACTGGGGAAAGATAGGAAGCGGAAAATTACATTAAATAGAAGGCCTAGGAGGTAAACCTACACTTGGGAGATAATCTCAAATTGAATGAAGTTATGGATCTTCAAGACTCAACCATGGTGGGCCGCTTCCTGAGAAAATGTGTTAAGGGATAACCCTAAAATTATGGATGAAAGAAACCTTCATTACAGTGTTAGGTTACTCTCCTCATTGAATGGTATTATTCAAAGATTGGATGATATGGATCCTTAGGTCAAAGGTGTATTTTATTATAATTATTTAGGAAATATAGCAATGGGGTTTTCAATATCTCTTTCTTAAGAAGACGAACTAAGTGGAATTCAATGCCAATTCATCCCATATGAATGACTATATGATTTGGGTTCAACTATTGGGTCTACCTATGGTTCTATGTTCAGATGAAGTATTGAACAAAATTGGTAAATACATGGGTCTATTCTATGAGGAAAATAATTATTACAAAGACACGGGGAATATGGGAATGGTCAAATTACTTATTGGACTAGACCTCACAAAAGGTCTGGTCAATTCCATCATTATTAGAAAAGGGCCAATCATTTTATATTGGACTATGAGGGGATTCCTTTCAAATGTGTAAGGTGTCACGTATATGGACATTTGGAAAAGTAATGTCCTCTACCCAATAAATGGAAGGTCTAGGTTTGAAAGGAGCCTTATGAGTGCAAGAGAACCCCTTAAAGTCTAGGGAACAAGACTCCTCCAAAGTCTCTCTATAATATCCTACCAAAGGATATCTCTCTGTTAGAATTGCCATCAAAGGATAATGTTCTTATCTTGGAACACCCACTACAAAATCAAGATGAATTCAAGATTGACTCAAATATGAAACTCTCTCCTCTTTCTTTTGGTACCCCAATGAATGACAACCTATATTTTGGGTCCTGGGAAGTAGGGTTAAAAGAGTTGAACCATGAAAAATTAGTGACTTCCTTCCTATTTTATTTGGAATTAAATGGGACATACCTCATACCCTCATTCCCTATATGGTTTGGTATGGTCACTACCTCGAGCACCTGAAATATATGAGAACTATCCTAGTCTATCACATGAAAAGGATTCTCATTGTCTCTCTCAAGCCTCTAAGACTTTTAAATATAATCTTAGGTCTAGAACTATAGGATCCCTTATTTTTTTAGGAGGGATAACAAGAGGATTGGGGATGTTAGAAAAAAATGACTATGGTCCCTCTTATAAAGGTTGAAAATACCTCATTTCCCTTGCATAAAAACAAGCTAACCCTAAATTCAAAATTCGAAGAAAACTATCCCTAATTGGGGCCCTTAGAGAAAATGGCCCCAGGGATATTCCAAAATTATTTTTCTAACCCTAATTTGCAAAGGAATTAAAATTTCCTCAAAAAAAATGGACCTTGAGAGAGTAATTGAAGTTCACATCCCATTAATCACTTTCTTGCAAGATATTATGAAAGATGGGGAGATGATTATTAATGACTTGTCTTATTTCTTTAGGAATATCTAGGGGGAATATCATAGGATGGAAAAAAGGATCATTGTCCCTAACTAACTTATGTACATTTGTATCTAGGTTGGGAACTACCCTTTTCTCCTTGGACCTGGGAAAATAAATAACTTGTATAAACATATATTATGGGCCTTATTATGACATTATGGAATAATGAAAATATTTGTTCATTAGGGACTAGATTGGACAATGCCTAGTGATAATTAGTAGAGACTTAAACTTCTCTCTAGTGGCTTCTGAGGTCTGGGGACCAAGAGATCAAGTTGATAACCTCTTAGGATTCTTCATAAATAAATCAGAGATAACATTGCTCCTATAGATAGCATAGTTGTAATATTATGCTAGTGGCTTTCCTTAAGATTAGACTCAAACCACAATCATGTGCTCCTGGAGGTTTTTCTAGTACAAGAGAAACCTTCCAACCCCTTGAAATGAACTCCTAAATGGTTAAAGGATGAATATTTCCAAAATAAACTAAAATATGCATGGAATCCCTTTGATGCTTCTCCAAATGAATAAGTCTCCATTAAATTTCATTAAAACCTAAAAAGGGTAAAGAATATTGCAATTAATTGGTCTATTGAGAAAAAACAATAAGGATGATAGGATCTTACAAGAATATAAAGAATTTTTAGACTCCTTATATAACAAAGAAGGATTTGGTTCCCTCATAGAGAATGAAAAGGATGAGATACAACTCCTGGAAGATAAAAAAAAAAGGTAGATCCTACTTGATAGGGAGAAAGAATGGAGAATCAAGAGTAGATTTATATGGTTACAAGCAGGGGATGGAAATACTAAATTTTTCCATGGGTGTGCCAATAATAAAAAAAAAACATTAATTTAGTTTGGAAGCGAGAGAGAGAGA
>JZKD02S2261939.1:190963-240577 GCA_000966675.3 Picea glauca
CTCACCTTATCCTCTTCAGCTTATAAAAGGAGAGGAGCTCTCATGGAGAAGGGCTAAGTTGTTTTTGGCTTGGGATTGTTAACTTGGTTAGAGTGGCTTTGAGATTTGCTTTGTCAAGATAGGTTGTGAGTAGCTATCAGATCCATGGTCTCAAAATCCTTGGAGCAAGAAGTGTGTGGGGAACGAAGGATAGTTGGAAGGGACCTTACGACATCAAGGCCATGGTTGTAATCTCTATTTCACATTTAATATGATACAGTAATACGATTCTTTCCTTCAAAGCTTGTTGTGTTTTATTGTATGATTCCTTGATCACATACATAGGTTTATATTGAGTTTATGCTATTACTATCACTTTGGTTGGTTTCACTCTTTTGCAGGTTCATCATTGTATGAGCGTTGGAACGAAGCTAGGATGGAGATAGTGAGAGGAAGCGGCGTTTAAACAGTATGTCACCTATCCCTCTTTAGTTAGTAAATTCAATATTTAAAACATAAGGAAAGAGTCATGTTCTGGTGTGTTTTGTTCTAGATCTAGGTGGATCTAGAGTAACTTTGTTAGAACTTCCTCTATTAGATTTAGGTATTAATGGTGAATTACTCATATTGAAAAGAAAAATAAATAAATAAGAAAATTGTGCACCTGATTTAGGAAGAATTTGAATAGTCACTAATAGAGTTACCGTAGATCAGATTTACCGCAAACCAGATTCACCATAGACCCAGAGATAAATATTCACGCAGTAGCACCACAAAAATAATATTCACCATTGTATCACCGTAGAGATATATTCACTTCATCAATTCACCTCATAGATAATATTCAAACTATTTTATATAATAATAATAAAATAGTTTGTATTACTATTATAGTACAAAATATAAATTTATATAATAATTATTACAACAGTATAGTTTATATAATTATGTAATAGTATAGTTTATATAATTATATAATAATTATAGTTTATATACAATTATATAAACTATACTATTACATAATTATATAAACTATACTGCTGTAATAATTACTATATAAATTTATATTTTGTACTATAATATGTCATAATCTAAACATTCTAGGTTTTGTCCTTTTTGTTCAATCTGTAGATTTGAGTGGCTAAGACTGTATAATCAAAGTACCCTAGGGGTTTTTTAGCATGTTGAATCCATTTATACATTCAAAAATACAATTTAGACAAAATCAAATTGTGATTTCTTCCAAATTCGTGTTGTCAGATTCCAACGAAAAAGGCCAAAACTTAGAACAAATAGACAACACTCTATAATAGTAATACAAACTATTTTATTATTATTGTATAATAATAAATGTAGAAATATATGTTGTGCATGTTTTCATAATTGCTATAATTATTGTAATAATAAAATATATGAATATGTCTTATGCATAATTTATATAATTGTTGTAGTATGTGAAAAAAAAACTTATTTTACATTTATAATAATATAGTTGATTGTGTATTATTATATATGATTTTTACAATAATAAGATAATGTTGATATAATTATTATTTATTGATAGAATTTATAATTATGATATTTAATAATCTAATTATGTAGGTTTCCATAGTTAGTTATAATGTGAGAATTTTTTATGGATAAAACTATGTGCAAGGTTTTGAAATGCACTTGACGATTCCCTAGAGTTTCCCTTTAGCTTGGTATTGTTCCTATAATAATCCTATGGAAAAAAACCTAATTCTTTGAGTAGGTAAATATTTCTTCCTATTGTTGGTGTCATATTACACTTATCATTTAAATTGTCAACCCAGAGTTCGGTTTATTCTGGTGAGCCTCTCAGTGCAGTATACACAAAAGAAGGACTTTTACCACTATTGTGCAATTGAATCTAGAAAATTAGCTAAGGAACTATTGTAATAATAAAACAAAGGAAATCATAAGAAGGTTGAATCACAGTTTTCTTGACCCCCAACCTAGCTGGTGGGACCTCATAGAGTAAGACCTCTAATATTTAAACTCATAATCATACTAACTAGCTCTGTTCACCATTCAGACTTATGAATTAAAACAACATTCTATCATTCATACCATAATCAAAGGATGCTTTTAAAGGATGAAACATAAACCTACAGTAAAAAAAAGTTAACTATGGATTCCTAATTTTGTAGCACTTTGATCCTATAGCATCATGATGTTATATACAACTAACTAGAGTAGAACAAAAAATTAAGACAACAATTATCTAATTGAAAGAAGTAAGCAACATCAAACAATGATAAACTAAAAATTAACTTACAGAAATAAAGTACTTATAAAGAAAAAATAAAGAACAATACCTCACCTCGAGTGGCCCCCCTCAAGGCTTGACTTGTTCTTGAGCTCATGAATTCACCAAGGCAAAAATTATAGAAAAATTCCACCCATAACCAACAACAATTTGTATATATTAAATTCTGCAAATGACAAAGTTTATATAGTTGAATTCTAGATGCACCTACACTCTCCAATTACCATGTTCTCATGAGAAGAACATGTATATACAAGGAAAGGGGGTCTTCCTGCTCTAGGAATGGAGCGGGAGGCCCCTATAATGTAGAAAAAAATTCTAAAACATAAATTAAATAGATTGATGCTTGGTCCATTCTCCCATGCACAACGATCAACACACTCATCCAATCAAAGAGCAAATACCTCCTACACTTGTGGGATTCCTTCCATCCGGTTTGGTTAATCTTTAATTGAGAAGCTATGTCTTGTTGGAATCATTGGTCACATGTGCAAGATGCCTCTTCGTTGGAATATTCTTCATGTTGAGGGTCGACCCTTTCATGTGTATCCAAAATATTCTTCATAAAGTGGTTTTTTTTTTGTTTGTTAGTTTGTCCATGACATTTGCGACTAACCTGTGGCTAAGAAACTACGACTCAGGCGACATCTAAGCCGTCAAAATCACCCAGGGATCACACCCGGCCTAAGCCACACCAACCCTTAACATGGTTGGATTTTTTATCCTCGTAGGTTTCGAACTAGTGACTTTAACATCACGAAGTGCCTTAACAACACACTCCATCACCAACTGTCCTACACCTCGGGGACTTCATAAACTGGTTTGTTGACCTAGAAATGCTAATTCTTTTTATAAATTTTGGTCAGAAAAATTATTATGAGCACATATATATTTAATAATTCAAGGAAAACTGCCCGGATGGGGTGCCACCTGGAAAGTGATTAGGGATAGTTGGAACTAAGCAGCTAGGGGATTTATTAACCCCAACCGCCAACCCCTACACATTTATTTCTCCATGGCTCACACCGTAAGAGGATTTATGGTATTGTTCCTGACTGGGGAATTGGGCGAGCGAACCAGCCAGGAAGGGCATACCAGGAGGACACAGTGGTCATTTCAAGCTTCAATGGAGGGCGCGGTGGTATTTTCAAAATTCAATGGAGGAAAGAGGTGAAACTAGGCCTTTAATCGGGGGTTTCATTCCATTCCTTACCTTCCCTGGTGCACTCTTCCTACTATGCTTCTCGACTCTCACGAAAATTCCCGAACCATTGTTCTCTACAACCTTTTTCGCGCACCAGAGGCATTCTCCCCGATTCCCTTTGCTTCATTCCCCATCTTCATTTCTCTGTTTCCCTCCATCAAACCCTGCATCTCCTACCAGCCTCCATTTCTTCCTTCCTCCACCCCCACACCCCCCCAGCATGCCTCGGGAGCGTAGAAAGCCCAAGACAGGTGCTCGCAACAACAACACCCTCTCTCGTGGAAACAGGCTTACCCCCCCCCAAAGAGAGATCATTTTTCTATCTTGCGACACACCTCCCAGAGGATGCAGTTGGCTCCTCTCCAGTTCAATGGAGACAATTTGGTAAAATTGGAGGCAAACTCCTCCACTGCTCACTACCCCTCATCTCCACTTCTGCTTCGCATCCCAAGCGAGGTAAAAGAGGAGGCGCCACCCTTGGGTGCATGCCCCACTCTCAATACCAACTTCTTTTCCCCCCACATCGTCAACCCATGAGACCCCTACTATGGCGATGGAAGCTGCATGGTGGAGGAGGAGACTCCTCCAAGATGGAAGTTGGAGAACAATGCAGGAACAACTGAAGCTATCACCACTAGGGCTGCCAACAAATCTAGCAAGGAGGAGGAGGAACAACCGCATCATTTTTCCAACCGTCTTGGGGAGGAGCACCTCCAACTCCTCTTGGAGATAAGGAAAAAATAGGATGACCAGGTCCACTCACAGAGCATCCTCAGCCAACAAATGGATATCCTATTTGATGCACTCACGGATGCTCCAACGCGTGCCAAATGCCTGAATTGCAGTTAGCGGCTCACCCTGGCTTACACAATACATGGAAAACTAGGACCAGCTACATATTGATGTCTCCAGGTTTCAGGTTTTTGTCTATTTCAGTTGTAGAGTCATTGGTCTAGCATACCACGATAACAAGATAGATGAACTAGCAGATTTTTCTTATTATGTCTATGTATTTTTATTCATGGAAACTCTGTCTATAGATAGCCTTAGCAGAAGGTTGCAGAACATAGTTTGCATATTTTTGTTTTCACAGACATACTGTAATTTTTTGGATAAACATTTTATCTCCAGCAAGGCTCGAACTCATAATGATGTGTCAGTCTATGAACATCAAGTAGCCACCTATTCTGGTTTCCCTCTTGTGGCGGAACAGGTCACTAACACTTGTCACTGTATAGCATATAGATGTCATTAATACAAGGTTCTACACTTTTATTTACAAAACAAAAAAAAATAAAAAATCAAGGAAAACTTTAAAACATGTTTTTATTTTAACTATAAAAAAAGGAAAATAGGAAAATTAAATTCCAATTATGGATATACCTTAAGAAAGTTGAGAAAAGATAAGTAATGAGTCTCAAGCACATGAAAGAGGCAAAAAGATATGTATATAATAGGTCATAAAAGAGGAGAACAAGTTTCAAAATGGAGGCCCATCATGTATATTATTAACTATAAAATGCACATCTAAATTATAACATGTATTATGTTTTTATTAATGTTTGGGTTATTATACATATGACACTATCCTTTTTATGCATTTTTTTAGGACCATTTGTTCCCATCTAAGTAGGTATATGGACATCATTTTCACATTAAGGATGTTGATGATGGACGTCTCACACTGACTATGGATTGGAGGTCAAGTTCAAAAATCTAGACATGCTATCCAACATGTTTAGAACTTAATAGAGGGGAAGTTAGTTTACACTGGAAAGCTACAAGAGATCATGCAAGTGGACTTCTAATCTTTCCAATGTGTTATTTTTAGGTGAAATTGGTGGAATGTTCAACCAAAATAATGTAAAGGAAAATCATGATAGTGGGTTAATATGTTGCACCTTTAAAAATATTTTGGATGAAAAGAAGGAGCCTTATGTTTTCTCAAAACACTAAAACCAAGTGTTTTTTACCCGAATGTGTTGAATATGGACCGATGATTCATACTAAAACATGATATAAGATCAAAACATATTTTTGAGAACAATAATGTTAGCATGCCAAGAAAGAAATATAGTAAAGGCGATGAAAATGAGGATTGATATGTACATGTTGTTTTTCAACATTAATTTTGTGGATGTGTCATTTTATTATGGTTATCTATAATTGACAAATTATGTTTTTTGTCTTCATTTTATGATGTTGGATATGAAAAGTTAACAATTATTTACATCAATTATGTTGAAAATAAACTAAATTATTTTGGAATGTCAAGCTCTTTATTGAATTATAATTTATTTTTAATTGTAAGGTTAGCATGTTCTTCCTTTGGGGTGATGCATAAAAGGCGTTTTTTATATGTATTTATTGTCATACATCAAAATAATAAAAGGTTTTTATGTGTACAAGCATATCTTAGTGAAGTACTGGGCTCCCTTAAGCTGACCCAAGTGATTAAGATGGATGTGACTGGAAGGCCACAAAAGCAAGGGTAGGCCATGTCCAGGACAATAGAAAGGAAATCCAGGTAAAAGGGTTTTATGTGTACAAGCATATTTTTTATTATGCAATATCACGTAGTAACTAGTGGACTAAGTACAAAAATATTTTATTTGTACGCACGTATAAAGTATTCAACATGTATTTAATACATGTATGTAACAAGATAATCTAAAGACATTTTGTGTAAAAACAATTTTAATGCAACGAGAGAAGTGGGTGGACTCTACAACACAATATGAATGAAACATATAATTTGGATAATTCTTAGACATATATCAAGTAAATGAATAAAATATTAAATTCAACATCAAAAGTAAAAATGGTAAATTTCTTACAACATTTTCAAAAATATCGTGAACCTCACATTGATTATTCAAAAAAATTGGTGAAACCAACTAGCTACACTAAATCATCTATATGTCAAATAGATATAATGTGAAATAGATCATGTTAGCACTAGAAATCTCACCTATACTTCTATAGGTTTGAGCCTAGTACCCATCATATTTATAGGTTTGAAAAGATTAGATGTTTGGTTTTAGGGTGTAGTGAATGGATGAAAAACTCTATTTAGAGTATCCACACAAAAGCTCCATAAACATACTTCAGTAAGCAAGGCTTGAACAATCTATTATCAGTGCACTAGATAACAATGAAAACATGGAAGAATGAACAATAAACTATGAATATGTGAACTAAACTACTTCAAGCACCTTGGCACACATATAGAATAAATATCACTGACAAGAAACCTCTAGGTTAACAAGATGATATGTTCTGACAACACTTGCATCTACAAAGACAATAAATCAATCACTGTAATTTCATAGAAACAATATCTAAAGATAAATCATTTACCAATAGACAATATGAAAATAGAAAAAAGAATAGCATGTAATAGAAGAAGAAGAGTTGATATTCAACCATTCAAGAATATTAAGTCTGTACATACATCATCTAGAAACTTTTATAGTCTAAAGCAAAGAAATGAGTCTCACAATATCCACTCTCCTCCCTTCTCTCCCAGAGTTACCTCCAATCATCAAATAGCCAAATATATCAAAAATATATCTAGGAGGTTGCATCTTTCCCCATGCATTGGATTTTATGCCTTGGAGATATGTGGCAATAGGCAGAGAGACAAAAATCCAACAAACTGCTAGATTTTACAAAGTTGTTGGCAGTAGTAAATACAACTGCAACAAACTCATTGCATGGATATTTAATGAAGATGAATTTCAGGCACAAGTGTCCCTTTATGTCTAATTGATCTTTGAGAAGTTACTCGATCCTCTTTTGATAGATGGAAGCCTTCTAGCAAGTCGAATTTCTTGTAACTGTCAAGTTTGCAGCGCATGCGCTGCAAACTTTCTGTGGCTAATGTTTTTTTTTCTCTCTCAAATGAAGAACTGGGTTAGGCTAATTTCTTTTCAGCAAATTAAACACACCCTAATTCTCCACCACACAAAAGTTTAGAAGAACCCATATTGGAATTTAAAATTTAGGATGAAAAAAACTAAAAATTGTTGCTATAGGAAAGTTTGTAGCGCATGCATAACGAACTTTCTATAACTGATGTTTTTATTTTTTCTCTCAAATGAAGAACTGGTTCAGGATGATTTTTTGTCAAAAAATTAAAAACATCCTAATTCTTCTCCACAAAATTTTTTAGAAGAACCCATATCGATATTTAAAATTTATGATGAAAAAAACTAAAAACTGTTGCAATAGGAAATTTTGCAGCGCAACTTCAGCAATTCGCAACAAACTTTAAACAATATGCAACACACTCATTTGACACATGAAACGACTCTCAAATGGTTGGATGTGACTTTAAATCTCTTTGTACATGTATTTTAGACAAAACACTTGATGATGAACTTCAAAACATGCAAATAAAACCAATACCTTCCCTCTTTACAAATAATGACCACCACCATAATGGCATGAAGACTCTTGTACATGCATTCTGATTAGTTTCATAAACCTAGGATAAAACCAAAACCATGATTTATTGGTATAACATAGTACTCAAGACTTTAAGAACCATGACCCTATGATTCAAACCTAAGAATTCAAAAAAATGACTGATATAGGAAGGATTGATCACATGACTGACAAAGACCAATGGTGAAACAAAAATTCTAGAATGATGAACTTATTCCCCTACTTCTAGCCTAATATTTGAGATGCTTGATCAGGTGAAATCATAAATCTAGTGCATCCATGCAAGGACCTTATCCACTGATTGAATTCCTTGCATAACCATGCTTAATGGAAATTCAAACTAAAAATTAAATCCAATCTGAAAACTCATCCGATTTGAAGAACCAATTCCACTGACTGATTATAGGTAACTCATAAAGGTCTCTTTCTCTGATGTTTCCAATAGAAATGAAAAAGGATCTTGAAGACTATGTGTGAATACCACTTTTTGATCGATAAAAAGGAAAGGACACCCCGTGTCTATAGTTTCTTCTTGTTCACAAGTATAGAGTAACATACAAACTTCTTTCTTCATTGTTTCATTTTCTTCAAATGATGATGGTTCTTGTTCTAAGTTTTCAAATGAAAGATCATTCCTAGATCAAATGGAAACAATATGATTATTTTCCTTATCATGCATTTCAACATCAATAAAATTATCCATATATAGAAACATAGGATCATTAGTAACATGGAAAGGTTGTTGTCATTATGTTCCATTATGTTCCAAAAAACCTGTGTGATTTTGCAACTCAACTCTCTCTACTCTATAAACAACTTCAATTTTTTCTTTCAAAAGATTGAATGAAGAAAATCATAAGGGAAATGACTTACCTCCAAGTAAGTCACAATTTTCCCTATGAATAAGGTCATAACTGTCATAAATGGGTTGAATGCTTTCATAAGACTACTGAAAATAATCCTTTTTTGGATGAAACGATGTTGTTGATGTTTGTTGGAAATCAGCCTCATCGTAGTCATTGTACTCATAATATACATGTAAATCAAAGGCTTCTTGAAGATCATAAACAACAAAATTAGAGACAACAACTTGATCCTCAACAGACTACTCTGCCAACTCCTTCTCATGGCATCCTTCTTGTTCATGTTCACTGTCATCTCTGTCTGCATTCCACTCCTCATCCTTAACTTGATTTGAAAATTTTCCATAGTATCTGAGATTATCCTCAACCTCTTGAGAATCAATGAACATTTGTTGCAAGGTGACAAACCTCCTTTCTAGGAGAAAAAGAGACAAATCTGGATGAAGAGTGGTTACATAACACAGTCTGACAACATATTCAGGAGGTCAAATATCTAAATCCATGCTGCAATAAAAACTATAAAACCTCCTATTGAAAATAGCAAGAGCTTCATCCTCCCCTCTTTTAAAATCATAAAACTCAAATAAGTACTAGTCAAGAGATTTTTTCTCTACCTAGTTCCTTGAAAATGCACCAAATAACTCATCCCAAGAACCAATGGAACCAACCTCTAGATTTTTAAACCACAAAGCATTATCTCCAACCAAATATTTGACAAATAATCTCATAACAACATCCTCATGCATGATTTCCAAATTGTCAATGACATTATGAAAATCTCCCAAATTATTCTCGGCTATAATATAATCTCCTCCAACAAAAGAGGCAGATATTCTAAGAACTTGGGATGGTAAGGATGAAGAGTAGGTGGAAGTTTTAAGGGTTTAAACATTTTTTCTCTTTTCCTGGGATGAACATGAGTAGGTTGAAAGTGAGGCTCAATGGATTGATTGAAAATTATAGCACTGGTGGTAGAAAATGGTACTATGATTAAAGAAGGTGGTGAATCAATTGTATCATTCACATGGTTACATGGTTGATCATGTTCAGGAAGGATTTGAATACAAACATTGTTCTCATATATTTCAGATGAAGGACTAGGGTCAACATAAACTATCTAAGAAGAATGCATACCTTATTCTTTCAAAGAGGGATATATAGTAGTAGGCTTATGGTCATCAGAGTAAACAAAGAAAAAAATGATTCTCCTGATATATGAAGGAAAGGACAAGAAAAAAAATGATAAACAAAAATATGAGCTCTTGAAGGAAACTTATGTCTTGATACCCAAACTTCCCGTGTCTTCCTTCCATTTTGTGTTTGAGCTCGTTCCTCAATGGAGTCCTATAACTTGATTTGAATCACCAAGTTCTTCAAATGCGTGGAGTCTCCATGGTGAAAAATTGCATTCTATTCTGGAACTAATCCTTGCTCACCATCAAGAACTAGTAGTAATATTTGTCGTACAACCCAGGGAAGATCTTCAACTTCATCCTTGACAACAGCGCCAAGAATGTTAGCACTAGAAGTCTCACCTAGAATTCTATAGGTGTGAGCCTAGTAACCATCAAATTTATAGGTTTGAAAATATTAGATGTTTGGTTTTAGGGTGTAGTGAATGGATGAAAAACGCTATTTAAAGTATCAACACAAAAGCTCCAGAAACATACTTCAGCAAGCAAGACTTGAGCAATCTGTGATCAATGTACTGGATAACAGTGAAAATATGGAAGAATGAAGAAGAAACTATGAATATATTAACCAAACTAATTCAGGAACCTTGACACACATATAGAATAAATATCACTAACAAGAAACCTCCAGGTTAACAAGATGATATGTTCTGACAATACTTGCATCTACAAAGACAATAAATCAATCATTGTAAATTCATAGAAACAATCTCTAAAGATAAATCATTTAGGTATATACAATATCAAAATAGAGAAAAGAATAGAATGTAAAAGAAGAAGAAGAGTTGATATTCAACCATTCAAGAATCTTAAGTCTCTACATACATCATCTGGACACTTTTATAGTCTAAAGCGAAGAAATGAGTCTCACAATATCCACTCTCCCCCCTTCTCTCCTAGAGTTACCTCCAATCATCAAATAGACAAATATATCAAAAATATCTCTAGGAGGTCACAAATTTCCCCATGCATTGGATTTTTTTCCTTGGATATATGTGGCAATAGACAGACAGACAAAAATCCAACAACCTGCTAGATTTTAGGAAGTTGTTGGCAGTAATATATACAACTGCATACAACTCATTACATGGAGATTTAATGAAGATAAATTTTAGGCGCACATGTCCCTTGATGTCCAACTGATCTCTGAGAAGTAACTTGATCCTCTTCTAATAGGTGGCATCTTTCTAGCAAGTCGAATTTCCTGTAACTGTCAAGTTTGCAGCGCATACGCTGCGAACTTTCTGTAGCTGATGTTTTTACTTTTTCTCTCAAATGAAGAATTGGGTCAGGCTAATTTTTTTTAGGAAATTAAACACATCCTATTCCTTCTCCACAAAAGTTTTTAGAAGAATCCAGATCGACGTTTAAAAGTGACGATAAAAATACTAAAAATTGTTGCTACATGAAATTTTGCAATGCATGCACTGTGAACTTTCTATAGATGATGTTTTTGTTTGTTCATTCAAATGAAGAACTGGGTTCGGATGATTTTTTTTCAGCAAATTAAAAATATCCTAATTCTTCTCCACACAAAATTTTAGAAGAACCCAGATCAACATTTAAAAGTTATGATAAAAAAAACTAAAAGTTGATGTTATAGAAAAGTTTGCAATGCAGCTTCAACAATTCGCAACGAACTTTAACCAATTTGTAGCACACTCATATTACACATGACATGACTCTCAAATGGTTGGATGTGACTTTAAATCTCTTTGTACACTTGTTTTAGACAAACCACTTGATGATGACCTTCAAAACATGCAGATAAGACCAATACCTTCCCTCTTTACAGATAATGACCACCACCATAATGACATGAATACTCTTGTACATGCATTATGATTAATTTCATAAACCTAGTTTAAAACCAAAACCGTGATTTATTGGTATAAAACATGACTCAAGACTTTAATAAACATGATCCTATGATTCAAACCTAAGACTTCAAACAAATGACTGATACCATATGTGACGACCCCCGTCATTATGACTACATGCGATGCAAAGCAATTTTTTTTTTAAAGCAGGAAGGTAACAACAACAACAATTAATCAACACAACTTGATGATGAACACAACGCATGCAAATCAGGCAATATACAACAATGACCCAACATACTAGCACCTCAAGCAACTGGACGAAACATGTGATAATCAATTAGACAAAACAATAACGACTACCCTTACTGACAACATGAAAATTAACCCAACGCAACCAACATTGACGACACAAGTGACTAGAACCCTTACAGTGAGAAAGAAACCAATCACCTTAAAACATTACATAACAATGTATAACATCAATTACAATGAACAACATCTTCCTCATCGAGAGGCTCATGACCCAAGCTAGGTTATCGTATTCGCTTATCAACCAACGTACGTAATGATCCAATATTAAGGAATCATGTCGCCGCATTACGACAAGCGCACTAGGAACCCAAGCGAAAACATAAATAATTTGAAACCTTCACCCAACCAGTTGGAGGTTTTAGAATTTTGTTGTGTGTGCGTAAACCATAATGTCAAATTGGTGAGAGTTCATAACACTCACACTAGTGCGTAACCCTACCACAAGCACTAATATAGGCTAACTTATTTGTACGAAATATCAACCATTTTTCAAATTAGTGTCGTTGCACCATTTACTTTTAGTTACACCAGTGTGTACCCATACCATTCCTACTAAGGTAGTTTAAATATTATACAATATTAATGTGTCATTTGTTTAAAAATTTCTTGTTGGTGTGTCATTATGATTAGCCACATTGATGCATAACCCAACCACAAGTGCTAAAGTAGGTTACAAAAATTGCAGTAATCGCAATTAAAACTATTAAAACAGTTGCAGAAACAATTATACTAATTTAACGAAATAATCTCAATAATCATGATTAAAAAAATTAATTGTTGCAAGGACGATTAAAACTGTTATAAGAGGTGATCATCATTAAGTCAATAAACTGTTGTGAAAGCAAATTAAGCTATTATAATGGAATAATCTCTAAAATATTTAAAACTGCCAATTCAGACCACAACGATCATTTATTTCGTTCAATACACCAACGTCGTACTTAATTAAATCACTGCCATAAATTAATTCACTACCACACCATTATCTGTCAGTTAAAAATAGTTGTCCAAAAAAATTGGTGTCCATTAAAAAAAATCATTGTCTATCATTTATAATTGCCTCGTTGTACAGTCTCATTTATGATACACAGTGAGTCTTGTTGCGCCTATGAAGGTTCTAAAAGGTAAGTATTCAATTATACTCCACTGACAACGCATTTTATTTTTCCTGTCATCATTGCATTAAGATAGTAGGTAAAGGACATATAATTTCAACTTAACTAAGGGGTTACGACTTACAACATTTATTGTTGGGAATTTGGGATCTTGGCTACCTCGACTTCAATGCCAAAGCATGTCTCCTCTATATGTTGGATTTTCAGTAGAGGGTTCTAGTACAACATAGATGATCTCATCGAAGTCAATTGTATATATTGCGACAATGTTGTCTCGACCAGTTTTCATCCTCAGAACAACTCTTATACTATTGTATGTTGTTTCATAAAACAATCATGCGGCCATAAGCATATACCTTTGTGTTTAAAACTATGGAGGAATCAAGAAGAATTGAAGAGACACAGTACTCAATAGCAGATTTATGAAAAGTAATCCATCTGAACAAAATAATAGTGGGTCTCTTTTCAGAGGCAAAAACACTTGGTGGCACCACAACCATCAACCTCATATAAGTCGCTTCTTTACTCTGTAATGCCAAATTTGTGGCTTCAATGGTTGTTTATTTGAATCTCTGTTGTCCACCCCTATATCATTCACATGGTAGTACATCATTGTCATATGGTTTGTAGTCAGAATGTTTCCATTAAACCCCAAGGAGCAGACCCACCAAAATTCTTAATATGTATGACAGTAGTTTCTGCGAAAAATAGAATAATTATACTAGATTGGGGTTGGAATGCCTTCCTGCAGCTTCAACGTTGTACTCATATTTAGTATTTTCATATTCGATACCAAATTTTGGAAGGACTTGGAACTTATTAAATGGAAAGCCTATACCTATTCAAAATGCACACAGTTAATGATCTTTTAATCTTAAATTCTAATCTTATGGCTGGTAATTGAAGATAAAAAAAATAATTCGCAATCAAGGAATAAAGAAAACACAGGCAGGATATGATAAGCCAATCGCAGCAAGAATTAAATTGGCAACAAGAAATAAATCATTTGTAGCAATAATCACCGCAAGAAAAAGAAATGGTTTGTTAGGTAAAGAGAGGGGCGCAGAGCCCTTGGCTTCCTCACACAGAGGAACTCATTGCAATAAATGTTGGGCAGAGGAAGGATCCTACACTTATTATCCATGCACAGGAAAGAAGGACATTTGAATCTAAATCTTTAACACCAGAGTGAAAGACAGTCGAATCAGCTCCTGGCGAACTGCTCAGGCACAAAATAATAACTTAAGGACAAAGGAACAAAAGATAAAAACACAATTTTTCTTATATTAAAAAAAATGTAGAGAAGTCATTAGAATTTAGAGTTGGGGTTCACCATTGGAAATCAATCAAAAGTACAGTGAGCATAAGGATGGGATAACTTGAATTCTCTGATCATAAAATGCTAGCTCATCAAGACAAATCACTAAAAGAAAAAAAATGAAGTCTCTGGATAGTATTATGTTGAATAAAACATAAACTTGAACACAATAAAAGTGCCTTAACTGAAGGCGTAGGAACATGATTTAACTACCCTGCAACCAAATTTCACAAGCGTAAATTTCCAAGACAAAAATTTAACTCAAATTTTAACACAGTGATGCACACGTGCTTTTGATGTTAGAGAGATGAATATACATGGAATTTAAAAACCATTCAATACAAATATATACATGTCTACTGTAGCCAAATTTGAATTCTCCGACTTGTTGTCCCGCGCCCGGTTCGTCCATCTCTTGCTTCCCAACTGATGTGACCTCACCGGTACCTCCTAGCCAATGCTAGGGGTATTCTTCTTCCCCTTGAGCCCCCCGAGCTCTAAAGGGGCCATGCACACAATACCAGAGAATGCTAGCTCCCAGCTCACCTCGTAAGGTCGAGCTACCACTCGTTACCCGAGTTGGGTATCCCAACTCCCACAAAAGAAACTTAGACAAGATAAAATTTGGCAACGTGACATTACTCAAGCCAGATGTGATCCATACTCCTCCTCCACTATTTCGTTTATCGAGTTTTTTAGTCATTAGTTTCCCAAACCCTCATTAGATTCCTTTTTCATTTATTTAATTAGGAAAAATGTAATGTTCCTGACTTGGCTAGTCTAGGAAACACTGCTAATGTGTGTGTAGGATCAATCGTTTACAACATATAAATGGTCATACAAATAATAAATGTGACAAAGGCATGCAAAGTTTATATTACGATATATCTGCAGATTACAAAGGCTGAATGCGGCTAAATAAAATGAGAACACTTGGCTAGATCAAAAGACAAAAGGATCTTAGCCGAAATACAAATAAAAAACAAAAGATAATACCCAGAATATGTGAGCACTATGGGATCAATGGATGCGCTGGAACTATGGCAACTCGTATGGTAACTATTGGAAGCCTGGAAAGTTCACCCTGGGATATATACCTCTTGGAATGTCTTGGAAACTATCCCAAACAATGCGCCCTGCCCTAGTCCTCAGTACTGGTAAATGTCAAACCCCTCTGCTGGTGGGTTTGGACCCCGGATGGATCCCCTTGGGGGAATGCGCCCCTCTTTCTCTAGCAAAATGTGTCCTAGTGATTCCACCATCATAATCATATGAGATGTGACTCAAAATTACCACTTTGTTCTACTGGGAAATGGGTCGGAGGGGTTTCCCTGAATATGTCCTGATGCTCGCTCGAGAACCCTGAATGTATCCACCAAAAGTGTCTCACTCCCAAGTATGGAAAATGCACCCTAGATGATTCCTCCATTTGAATCTAGTGAGGAACCAGGAAAAAGATGTGCCTTGCCTTCCTCTCAAATGGATCAGAGGGAAATCTAGGAATTCTCCTTGGATGGGACAAGTCGGTCTCTAAACCTACCAGAAGTTGCACCCTCCCTCTGGATGATTGCGCCCTTGCTGCTGAACACTAAGTAACTGTTGCTGAAGGATGATGGAAGACCTGTGTGATCTTCCCGGTGACTAGGGTGTGTCTCTCAACAATGAAATTAGCCAACTGGTGTCTTCCTCTTGGAATCCACTAAACTATCTCTCCTGAGATGCGCCTCTCTCCTCAATGACAAGTCATAATCTGCATAATGATGAATTAGGTCGTTAAACCTTCCTTTATAGGTTTCAAAAACCCTAAATCACTGTTGAAACCCTAATTCACTGTTGACTTCCAAAACCCTAAATCACTGTTGAAACCTTAATTCATTGTTGACTTCTATTTTTAGCTCATAATGACTTAAAATCGCTTTTAACCATTTTTAGCTCAATGTCACTTTCCAAATATAACACCTGTGACTGGAGTGACCTCTAGTAACCCTATTTACCCCTTTTCTGTCCCTGTCTATAGTCTAACGAGGCATTTTATACCATTAAGCCTCCTCTCTCGAGCTCCTATTTGGAAAGGGACATTACAGTCCTCCCTTCCCGAAATTGCTTGTCCTCAAGCAATACAAGTGCAGGGTGTTGCAACACCTGCTCTCTCTCCCAAGTAGCGTCCTCTATTGGAAGCCCTCTCCATATGATTAAACACTCTCTGATGACCCTGCTCCTCAGTTTTTTCTCCCGGAACCAGCTCCAATTGTCCCTCCTCATATAATGGGGGAAGCTCCTCTAATGTGCTAATGACTGTCCCACTGCCTTTTTGAGGCAAGATACATGGAACACGTTATGAATATTTCTCCCCTCTGGAAGCTCTAACTCATAAGAAACCTTGCCTACTCAGTGCATGATCCTGTAAGGGCCATAAAATCTGGGCTTCAGCTTCTCGGCGCAACTCTTCTTCAGAGACGCCTGTCTGTAAGGTTGGAGTTTCAAGAAAACCAAATCCCCAACCTCAAAGCTACACTTTATCATGTGCCTGTCCACACTCATATTTTGTCCGTTCTGTGTTGTCTGCATGTTCTCTTTCAACAAATTGAGAATATTCTGACTCTCTATGATCCAATCCTTGGCCTTGGGAGCTCTTCTCTCCCCAAAAACCAAGTCTACCAAAGTGGGAGCATCATATCCATATAATTATCGGAAGGGTGTCATACCAATGGACATGTGGAAAGTGGTGTTGTAGCAATTCTCTCCTAGATGTAGCCACTTAACCCATGTTCTCTATTGTCCACCTACATAGTTCCTCAAATATCCTTCAACCCACTTTTTGACAATCTCAGTCTGCCCATCTGTTTGAGGGTGATAGCTGGTGTTGGGTGTCAGCTCTGTCCCCACCAACCGAAATAACTCTCTCCAATATGTCCCCATGAACCGACTGTCCCTGTCACTGACAATGTTCCTCGGCAACCCACGAAGTCTGAAGACCTCCCTGAAGAATAGATCAGCTACCTGAACTGCATTGTACTATGTCGATATGGAATAGAAGTGAGTAAACTTGGTCAATCTTTCGACCACTACATAGATACAGTCCTTATCCTGGACCTTGGGTAGGCCTGTGATGAATTCCATCGATATACTCTTCCATTTATGCTCTGGAATGGGGAGTGGCTGAAGTAGCCCTGCTGGAAGAGCATGCTCTGACTTGTTCTTATGGCAAGTCACACACTCATTGACATGTCTCATAACATCATGTTTGAGGCCCTTCCATGAGAACCTCTCCCTAATCTTTCTGTAGGTTTTGAAGAACCCTTGATGGCCTGCTAGTGGTGAATCATGAACTCTTGTGAGGATCTTCTTCTTGAGCCCCGAATCTGGCACCAAGTAGACTCTATCCTTGTAGAATATGACATCGTCAATGACCCTATACATGTCATCCTGTATCTGTCCATACACCACCTCAAAAGAGAACTTGTTCTTGGAATATTCCACTAATAAGTGGGATTTCCAATCTGCTGAAATCTCCATCAAAGAATAGGCCGCAGGTCTCCTCGATAGTGCATCAACCACAACGTTCTTCTTCCCCTTGACATACTCTATTTTGAAGTCAAATTCCTGTACCTTTGTCACCCATTTTTGTTGGCACTCACTGAGGTCCTTCTGCTCAAGGAAATACTTCAAGCTGTTGTGATCCGTCTTGACCACGAATTTTCTACCCACCAAATATTGTCTGAATTTGGTCAAGGCATGCATGATTTCCAACATCTCCTTGTCATAAATGGAGTACAAACTCTTGGGTTGACTGATATTCCTTCTCTTGAATACAATGGGGTGTCCTACCTGCATCAAAACGACCCTGATACCCTCGCCGGATGTGTCACACTCTAGTACAAATGGCAAGGTGAAGTCTGGTAATGCCAATACTGGACAAGTGCTCATGACTTCCTTCATGTGATCAAAGGATTTCCATGATTCCTCAGTCCAGATGAAATCCCCATGCTTGGTAAGATCTGCCAGCGGTGCTCCAAGCTAAGAAAAACCTCGGACGAACCACCTGTAATAGCTGCATTGCCCGAAGAAACTCCTCAACTTTGTTATGTTCCGGGGCGTTGGCCAGTCTAGAATGGCCCTGATATTTTTGTGGTGCACATGTACCCCCTATGCACTAATGATATGGCCTAAGTAAAGCAACTATGTCACACCGAACTCACACTTGGACTCTTTGGCATATAATGATTGTGCCTTCATGATGCTCAATACCTCATCCTAGTGCCTCATATGCTCCTGCCATGTCTTATTGTAGACCAAGATGTCGTCAAAGAAAACCAAGTCTGATTTCCTCAATTGATCCCTGAATATGTGGTTCATGCAGGACTGGAATGTGGTGGGTGCATTGGTTATCCAAAATGGCATAACCAGGAACTCAAAATGTCCAAAGTGACATCGAAATGTCATCTTCTCTATGTCCTACTCTCGGATACTGATCTGGTGATACCCAGAACATAGATCAATCTTTGAGAATAAAACTTCCCCATGCATTTCATCCAATAACTCATCAATGTGTGGGATAGCATACCGGCTCTTGATGGTTTTCTTGTTCAAGGCTCTGTAATCAATGTACATCCTCATGGTGCCATCCTTCTTCATAACTAGGACAACTGAAGAAGCAAATGGGTTGTTGCTCAGTCTGATGTGTCCCATCGCTAGCAATTCCTTGATTGCCTTCTCTATATCATCCTTGAACCTCCTAGGATGACGATAGGGGGAGGTGATCATCGGTTTGGCCCCCTCTTCCAACTCAATGGTCTTCTCAAACTCCATGTCAGGTGGTCTCCCTGGTGGAATCGACTCAAAAACTTGTTGATGTCATCCCAACAAATTCTTGATCTCTGTATGATATTGTTGTCGACCATATGAATCCTTCCACATAGTGATCAAACACTCGACAACATATGCTACTTCCTCATGTCTGAATATTCTCTCCATCCTCTTGGATGAAACTATCCTAGGTGCTCCTGTCGACATACCTCTTAGAACAACCTTTTTTCCGTCATGGTCTCTGAATCCCATCTGCAAGGTTTGGTAATTGATGGTGATTTTTCCCAAGGTAATCATCCACTAGACTCCCAACACCACATCTGTGTCAGATAGGTCAACCACATAAAATGTATCTCTCACTGTATGGTTTCCTAACTTTACCTCCAATTCTGGAACTCTGTCTAGACACTCCACTGTGTGGCCATCTGCTACTGCAATGTCAAACCCCTCAACCTCCTATGCCTGAAGTGCTCGTCTCAATACTAGTGAAGTGGCAATGAAGTTGTCGGTGGCCCCACCATATATCAGGGTGATTGCTCATTGCCCCTAAATAGTCCCTTTGATCCAAAGGGTATCATAACTGGGAACACTAAAAAGGGTCTCTATGACTCCTCCCTTTACCGGTTTCCTCATGTTAGCCTGCTCAGGTGGCTGTGGGACTACTGGAGGATGGGCTCCTACTAGTGTTAGAGGTCTATGGGGAGGTTTCTCCTCTACCTGTGCCGACCCCTCCTCTAAGCTAGTGTATCCATTATCCTTCTCCTCCTCCTCACTATCCACACTATCTACTTCCAAATCAATATAATGAATCTCTCCCTTTCCCATGCACTGGTGGCCTGGGACCGAAGGGTCTCTCCAGTTGAAGCAAAGATTCTTCCCCATAAGCTCTCTCCTAGTCTCATCATCCAACTTCTCCTTGCCCTTCCATTCTCTCTGGAATGGATTCCTATCTCGATCCTTTTAGGGCAGGAAGGGTTTGGAAAAGGTTTTAGTCTTTGTCACTGAGTCTGCCAAATATCTAGTGTGAAGGATGGCATCCTGCAAGGTGGGACACCTGTATACCTCCACCCATCCTCTCAAAGGCTCAGTGAGTCCCTCTTTGAATAGCATGATTATCTTGGGCTCTGATATATCTGTCACTGCCATGACTACCCACTAAAATTCCATGATGAACGCCTCTGTTGTGATAGTTTGTCTCAACTAGGCTAGATCCCTGAAGTGGATCTTGGGATCCCTCTTGGAAAAACTATCCATGAGCCTCTCTGTGAACTCCCTATAGGAAGTGATGCGACTATGACCCAATGCCACCAATCCATGATACCACCACTCATGTGCCTCACCCTCCAAGTGTAAGGTTGTGAAACTGATGGCCTCTGTCTTGGTCATCTGTTTAAGCTTGTAGTATGTGTCTAGCTTCTATACCCAAGCTCTGGAAGTGCATTTGGACGATCCATCGAAAGAAGGTATGGTGATTTTACCAACTTTTTGGATGAAATCCATGTTATGCCTCTGCTGCTGTTGTGGTCCTCCTCTATGTATCTCTTTGGGATGGTTCCTAATTCTAAGTACATAGTACTCGACTAGGTTCATGTCCTGATGGAAGTCATGACCCAATGATGTGTACTCCCTCCTATACTATGCAATGTACTCTGCATGAGTGGGTGGCCTCTGTGCTATCGGTGGTGGTGCTTCTACCAGGGGTTCCCTCTGGAAACTAGGAAATAAGGGTCTAGGAATCCTACTCACAGAGGTGTATGTGTGAGAGGGTGACTAGGGTCTACTGCCTATTCTTGAGTTCCCCTGTGATGCATGCAGGACTTGTGTGCCTGGGGTGCTCACTCTAGCCAATCTATCAACCACCTGTGCCAAGGAATGAGACATGGTCCATTGACTGGCTAACATATCGTTGATAACATGCATGAAAGATGTCTCTAGATCTATGGGGGCCTTGGCACTGCCATCTGGTCAATAATATATGTCCCCTAGTATCTTCTCTGCCTCGCGCTCAGCCTCATGCTCTACCCTTCTCTCTGCTTCTTTGTGTACCTCTTCCTCTTCCTCTGAGATAGGAGGAAAAGGGTAAAAGTCATGCCTATGCCTTCATTCATTATGCCTGTTGTAAGTGACATATTCGTCACCTACGTGTTCACGACCCTCTGGGTCTTCTGCTACACTCATTGTCTTTAGTCACAGGCTGGTAGGACTAAAGCTCTGATACCACTGTAATGTTCTTGACCTGGCTAGTCTCGGAAAAACTTCTAATGTGTGTGTAGGATCAATTGTTTACAACATATAAATGGTCATACAAATAATAAATGCGACAAAGGGTTGCAAAGTTTATATTACGATATCTCTGTGGATTACAAAGGCCGAATGCAGGTGAATAAAATGACAACACTTGGCTAGATAAAAATACAAAAGGATCTTAGCTGGAATACAAATAAAAAACAAAAGATAATACCCAGAATATGTGAGCACTGTAGGATCAATGGATGCGCTGGAACTATGGTAGCTCGAGCAGTAACTACTAGAATCCTAGAAAGTTCACCCTGGGAGATATACCTCTCTGAATGTCCTAGAAACTGTCCCAAATGATGTGCCCTTCCCTATTCCTCAATACTGGTAACTGTCGAACCCTCTGTTGGTGGGTTTGGACCCCAGATGGATCCCCCTAGGGGAATGCGCCCCTCTTTCTCTGGAAAAATGCGTCCTAGTGATTCCACTATCGGAATCGGATGATATTTGTCTCAAAATGATCACCTTGGTCTACTAGAAAATGGGTCAGAGGGGTTTCCCTGAATATGGCCTGATGCTCTCTCGGGAACCCTGAATGTATCTGCCAAAAGTGTCTCACTCCCAAGTCTAGAAAATGCACCCCATATGATTCCTCCGTCAGAATATGGTGAGGAACTAGGAAAAATATGCACCTTTCCTTATTCTCAAATGGGTCAGAGGGAAATCTTAGAATTCTCCCTGGATGGGACAAGTCGATCTCTAAACCTCCCAGAAGTTGCACCCTCCCTCTGGATGAATTCGCCCTTGCTGCTGAACACTGAGTAACTACTACTGAAGGATGATGGAATACCTATGTGATCTTCCTGGTGACTAGGGTGTGTCTCTCAACAACGAAATCATCCAACTGGTGTCTTAATCCTAGAATCCATTGAACTATCTCTCTTGAGATACACCTCTCTTCTCAATGACAAGTCATAATCTGCATAATGATGAATTAGGTCGCTAACCCTTCCTTAATAGATTTCCAAAGCCTTAAATCATTGCTGAAACCCTAATTCACTGTTGACTTCCAAAACCCTAAATCATTGTTGAAACCCTAATTCACTGTTGACTTCTAGTTTTAGCTCATAATGACTTAAAAACACTTTTAACCCTTTTTAGCTCAATGTCACTTTCTGAATATAACACATGTGACTGGAGTGACCTCTAGTAACCCTTTTTACCCCTTTTATGGCCATGGCTATAGTCTAACGAGGTGGTTTCGACCATTAAGCCTCCTCTATGGAGCTCCTATTCGGAAAGGGACATTATAAAAAACCTCCCTCATACACATGTCACCCAATCCCCTAGTTGCACCAGAAAATCAATTTTATTAATTAATTAAATATTCCTATTTCTCTCACCCAACTAAAAGTGTTCCTAAAAATGCTCCTCGGTGTCCCAATATTCCCTTACAATTCTTAAATGACTTACACCTTACTTAATTCCTAGCTGATTTCATAATTAGAAAGTTCCATAGGCTAGATTCCTTACTAAGTTAGACATTCCCCTTTTTCTTTTAAGTTTCCCCTTTTCTTTAAGTTTCACCTTTTCCTTAGGTTTTCCCATTTTCTTAAAGTTTCCCCTTTTTATAACTACATGCTCCAAGGGTGCCACTCGCCTCTTTCTGTTTTCTTTGCGCGATGTGCCCTTTAGATGCACTATGTGCTCCAAGGGTGCCACTCGCCTCTTGACTGAATTTGGTAGATGTCAAACCACTGGAGTCAATACTCTGTCAGGTGATCTTCTGGGGGACTAAGGACCTCTAAGGAATAATGACTCTACCTTATTGCACGCCCCTTAGAATCATCGTGAGTGACTCTCACAGTCTTCCCTCACGACATTGCAGGTCTTCTCGAACTAGGTAATTGTTAACCTATAGTTCGATCCATGATGAGAGTGTTAGTAGGTTGTGGCAGGGTTGCTACCACACCTCTCCCTCAATGTATATAGTTGTCATGTGACCCCTTTACTCCAAATGTGAGTTTGATCGACAAGTTATCTTCAGCCTGCATTCATCAACGAATCATGTCAACAATAATAATAAACATCATAATATCTAATCATATGTACATATGTCACATCAAGAACATTTAAACCCTAACAATCCACTCCCTGACTCGATCCAGAGTCCAAGGGGTTTCATCAATGCCTTGACATCCTCAACGTCCAAAGTCCTACACAATCAGGAGAACCTAGTCAATAACACTTGTCTATGTAAATACACCAAAAATAACATATCATCAAATCCACAATATCTCATAATCATAATCAAAACAACCAATCATATAAAGAACTAGATCACTTGCACGCAAGTGTCCTCATAGAATAAGTCCTCTCAGTGCGTGCAAGAGCTGGATGTTACATACACCCCCTGTTTTTTTAAACTTCATCCCAAAGTTTCACAGTATGTAAGTGCCAAAATAAGGTGTATCACAATATCATAGGTCTAGCTATCAAACACAAATGGAAACTGCTGACGCATATCATATGCGTCCTCCCCGGTCGTCGAGTGAAGACTATAGTTTTCCCACTGGAACTTGACCTGATCTACTATTCGATGTCATAGTTGTCGAATGCGATGGTCCAAGATGAGGATTGGATCTGCCATGGGTGTACCCTCATCCGATACCTGCAAGGAAATCATGTCAATAACATGTGTAGGATCACTAACATAATGTCTCAAAACAGATACGTGAAAAACATCATGCATACGCCTCAAAGAATCAGGCAAGGCTAGTCGCTAGGCCACATGCCCCTTCTTTTACATAATCTCAAAATGTCCTATGAACCTAGGAGAGAGTTTAGCACCCTTTCCAAACTTTATCGAACTATTATGTGGTTTCACCCGCAAGAAGACTCGATCACCAACTTCATAACTATGATCGACACAATGCGGATCGACATAACTCTTCTATCGATCTTGCGCTTCCTTTATATTTCGTCTTATGGTTTTCATTTGGTATTCCATTTCTTGGATCGCTTCAAGTCCCACTAGGACCCTAACCTCAAGCCGATCCCAACTCAAAGGCGTCCAACATGGTCTCCCGTAAAGAAACTCGAAAGCCGCCATCTTAATGGTGCTTTGATAACTGTTGTTATATGAAAATTGTACCAGTGGCAATAATTCTTCCCAATGCTTTTGTTGGTCCATCACGTACATATGCAAAATATCCTCCAAGATTTGTTTTGTTCGCTCGGTCTTCCTGTCTATTTCCGGGTGATACGCAGTAGTAAAGTTAAGTTGGATTCCCAAGGCCTCTTGGAAACTAGTCCAAAATCGTCCTATAAACACCGATCCTCTATTGGATATAATCCTCTTAGGCACGCTATGCAACCTCACAATATCACTGATGGAAACTCTTGCTAAGTCAAGTGCTTGATACATTGTCTGCATAAGAATAAAATGAGCACTCTTTGTCAGAGTGTCGACTACCACAAAAATCGAGTCGTGTCTCCTTGCCGTCAGTGGCAATCCAACAATGAAATCCATCGAAATGACCTCCCATTTCAATTATGGAATAGTGTGTGGCTTTAGTAATTATGTCGGATGTCTATGTTCAGCCTTCACCTATTGACATTCTAGAAATCTTGCCACGTAGTTGACTATGTCTACCTTCATTCCTTTCTAGAAAAATAAGGGTTTAATGTCTGCCCTCATCTTTGTGACTCTAGGATGAGACATGTACACTGATCTATGGGCCTTGTTTAGGATCAAACTCCTCCACTCGTCATTGGGTGGTACGTAAATTTGACCTTTAAATCTCAATAATCCTTCATTGTCCACAGTGAATCCCTTAATTTTTGGTACCATCATTGTGTTTTGTTCGATAAAATCCTTGACCTTTTTGTACTAGTCATCATCGTGTTGCAAGGTTAGAATATTTTCACGTAGATTCATCTAAAGAGGCATCACCGAAAATATGCGAGGTCTCTGACTCAATGCATCCACCACTCTGTTCATTGTTCATTTTAGGTAAGTAATCTCGAAATCGCACTCACTAAGCAATTCCAACCAATGTCGTTGTCGCACGTTCAAGTTTGTTTGCGTAAAGATGTGTTGTAGACCACAGTGGTCTATTTTTAGTTCGAATTTCCATCCAATCAGGTAGTGTCTCCAAACTCTCAAGGCATAAACAATGGCTAACAACTCCAAATCATGCGTCGCATAGTTCTCCTCATGCCTTCTCAACTTTCTCGAGATGTAAGCAATCACTCGACTGTCTTGCATCAAGACTCCGCCTAAGCCTTCCTTGGATGTGTCGATGCATACCAAGAAGTTTGTGTCCATGTCCAAGACCTTTAGTATTGGTGTTGTCGTCAACAACTCCTTGAGCCTCCAAAAGGCTTCTACGCATTTCTCGGTCCAAACAAACTTCTTGTTCTTCTTTTGCAACTCCATAATTGGATTTTCTATATTCGAAAATCCCTCGACGAACCTTCGATAATATCCTGCTAAACCTATGAATCTACGCACTTATGGGACAATTGTCGATACATGCCATTCCATAATAACCTAGACCCTTGCTAGATCCACAACGATACCTTCGCCGGAGATGACATTCCCTAAGTAATGAATCTTCGATTCATGAAATGAGCATTTGGACAACTTCCCATACAAATTGTTCTCTCATAGACACTGTAGTACCATGCAAAGATTCTCTTCATGCTCCTCCATCATTCAAGATTAATTCAAAACATATTCAATGAATACTTGGAAAAACTTGTCCAAGTATTCGCGGAACACCCCGTTCATCAAAATCATAAATACCCCTAGGAACATATTCAATGAATACTTGGAAAAACTTGTCCAAGTATTTGCGGAACACCCCGTTCATCAAAATCATAAATACCCTTGGGGCGTTCATCAGTCCAAACGGTAAAAAAATAAAATCGTAATGTCCAAACCTCATTTTAAAGGTGGTCTTAGGGATGTCTTCCTCTTTGATCCATAACTGGTGATACCCTGATCTCAAGTTGATCTTTGAAAACAATGTCGCACCCTTCATCTCATCAAACAGATCATCAATCCTTGGCAACAGACACTGATTCTTGATGATTTTTTTGTTCAATTGATGATATTCAATGCAGATATTCCACGACCCATCCTTCTTCTGAATGAAGATAAAAAACACACCCCATGACGACAAACTTGGATGTATAAGTCCTAGGTCCAACAAATTCTTCATTTGCATTTTCAACTCCTCTAACTCTGGGGTTGACATCTGATAGGGCGTTCTTGCTATCGGTTCAGTCCCCAGTTTTAGGTATATGGTAAATTTCAATTCCCTCTTAGGAGGCATCCCAGGTAACTTATCAGGGAAGATGTCCACAAATTCTCACACCACTGGAAGGTTTTCTAGCCCTTCCACCACATCCTTTTATTTTAATGCAAGGATCACATAAATCGTGCATCCCTTGTGCATTCTCTTCTATAGGTGCAAGGAAGAGATGAACCTCAGGGAAACTCCCTGGTTCCGACCTACATGCACGCATCTCTGTCCTTCATCATCGACCCAGCTCAACTATTTTGTATTACAGTTGAGTATCGCCTCATGCAATTCCAACCAGTCCATACTGATCATGACATCATAAGACCCTAAGATCGAGATGTACAAGTTGGACCTCATGAAAAAATCTCCCAGTTTAAGGCTACAACTCATAAACTTCCCTCCAACCTTATGTTTGGCTCCCGAATCCATTTCTACAAATCTAAATTCATTAGTTCAACTGCCTTTACCTTAATTATTTTTAGCACTGCACCAGAAAAAAAAACTCTCTGTAGCACCTGAATCTATCAAAATGCTAAGGGTCTAGTCAATGACGATACCTGACGTCTTGGGCATGATCGACTGGTGCTCTGCCTGGATGTTATTCACCATTGCATGAATTCGATGGGCCTTGCCCAAATCTCCCATGGGAGTGGGTCCGGATGATCCAGATTCTCTAGTCCTTTCCACTGGCAAATCACACTGGTAATGTGGATCCCCACATTTCCAACACCATTTCTTCATTCCAGTACTCATGGTACCCAAAGTAGAAGCTAACAACCCACCAACCTGGAACCATTTTCTGTTCTATTGAATAGGCCTAAAATATTGCTTTTGCAGTCGACATTGTTGTGGTGCTCTATAAGGAGTCCACTGTTGAGGCGCTAGTCATTGAGGTGTAGGGAAAGTGGATCCTCTATGGAAGCCACGATATCCTGGTGAATGTCTAGCTGGTGTGTGATGCTACTGTGCAACAAATGACACCTGTCTTATTGGTCTCTACAGAGTCCTTCTCTGACCCCCGTTGATAATCTCCTCCTCTGTTATGAGGGCCTTCTGGACAACATCATGCAAGGTTTGAGGCATCAAAATCCTAACCTTTGCACAAATGTTGACATTAACGCTAAACATGAACATGTTGACCTTAATTTTCTCGATATTCAGGTGCGGAGCATACCAAAGAAACTCCATAAAATGGGCCTCGTACTTGGGCACTGTACGAACGCACTGTCACAAGGCATTGAAATCGTTGAGATGACTCTCAATGAATTCCTCAGATAGATACCTCTCCTAGAACCGTTCCTCAAACAGTTCCCATGACACGTCTTCGACGACCATGTTCAATTGCGGCAGGAGCATCTTACACCATAGAAGAGAGCTCCCCTTTAGTTGAAAGACCTCCATGTGGACCTTCATGTTGGAGGTATATTCGCGAAGTGAATAACACATATCCATATTCTCCAACCATGCCTCGGTGGCTGCGTCGTTCGGGGTGCCAAAGAACTCAGGAAATTTGACCTTCTCAAGTTCGTGGTGAATGCTACCAGTACCAATGAACCCGCTTTGATACCATATTGTGATGACCCTCATCTTTACGACTACATGTGACAAAGTTTTTTTTTTTTTTTAATAAGGAAGGTATCAACAAAAACAATTAACCAGCACAACTTGATGACGAACACAATGCACGCAAATCAGGAAACAAACAACAATGACCCAACTTACTATCACCTCATTCAACTGGATGAAACATGCGATAATCAATTATAAAAAACAATAACAACTACCCTTACTGACAACTTCAAAATCAACCTGATGCAACCAACATCAACGACACAAGTGACTAGAACCCTTATGGAGAGAAAGAAACAAATCACCTTAAAACGTTACATAACAATGTACAACATCAATTACAATGAAAAACATCTTTCTCGTTCGGAGGCTCATGACCCAAGCTAGGTTATCATATTCGCTTATCGACCAACGCGTGCAATGATCCAATCTTAAGGAATCATGTCACTGCATTGTGACAAGAGCACTAGGAACCCAAGTGCAAACATAAATAATTTGAAACCTTCACCCACTCAGTTGGAGGTTTTAGCATTTCGTTGTGTGTGCATAAGCCATAATGTCAAATTGGTGAGCGTTCATAAAACTCACACTAGTGTGTAACCCTACCACAAGAACTAATATAGGATAACTTATTTTTACGAAATATCAACCATTTTTCAAATTAGTGTCATTGCACCATTTACTTTTAGTTACACCAGTGTGTACCCATACCATTCCTGCTAAGGTATTTTAAATATTATACAAGATTAATGTGTCATTTGTTTAAAAATTTCTTGTTGGTGCGTCATTATGATTATCCACATTGATGCATAACCCAACCACAAGCGCTAAAGTAGGTTACAAAAATTACAGTAATCGCAATTAAAACTATTAAAACTGTTGCAGAAACAATTATACTATTTTAACAGAATAATCTCAATAATCATCATTAAAAAGATTAATTGTTGCAAGGATGATTAAAACTGTTATAAGAGGTGATCATCATAATCATCATTAAGTCAATAAACTGTTGTGAAATCAAATTAAGCTATTATAATGGAATATTCTCTAAAATATTTAAAACTACCAATTTAGACCATAACGATCATTTATTTCGTTCAATACACCAACATTGTCCTTAATGAAATCACTGCCATAAATTAATTCACTACCACACCATTATCTGTCAGTTAAAAATAGTTGTCCAAAAAAATTGTTGTCCATTAAAAAAAATTGTTGTCTATCATATATAATTGCCTCGCTGTACATTCTCATTTCCGATACACAATGAGTCTTGTTGTGCCTGTGAAGGTTCTGAAAGGCACGTATTCAATTATATCCCACTAACTACGCATTTTATTTTTCCTGTCATCATTGCATTGAGACAGTAGGTAAAGGACATATAATTTCAACTTAACTAAGGGGTTACGACTTACAACATTTATTGTTGGGCATTTTGGATCTTGGCTACCTTGAATTCAAGGCCAAAGCGTGTCTCTTCTGTATGTTGGATTGTTATCATATGGTTCTAGTACAACAAAGATGATCTCATCGAAGGCAATTGTAGATATTGCAACAAAGTTGGCTCAACCAGTTTTCATCCTCAGAACAACTCTTATACTATTGTATGTTGTTTCAGAAAACAATCATGCGGCCATAAGCATATACCTTTGTGTTTAAACCTATGGAGGAATCAAGAAGAATTGATGAGATGCGATACTCAATAACAGATTTATGAAAAGTAATCCATCTGAACAAAAGAATAGTGGGTCTCTTTTCCGAGGAAGCAACACTTGGTGGAACCACAACCGTCAACCTCATATCAGTCGCTTATTTACTTTGTAATGAAAAATTTGTGGCTTCAATGGTTTTTCATTTGAATCTTTGTTGTCCACCCCTATATCATTCACATGGTAGTACACCATTATCATATGGTTTGTAGTCAGAATGTTTCCATTAAACCCCAAGGGGCAGACCCACCAAAATTATTAATATGTATGACAATAGTTTCTACAAAAAATAGAATAGTTATACTAGATTGGGGTTGGAATGGTTTCCTGTAGCTTCAACGTTGTACTCATATTTAGTATTTTCATATTCGATACCAAATTTTGGAAGGACTTGGAGCTTATTAAATGGAAATCCTATACATATTCAAAATGCACACAATTAATGATATTTTAATCTTAAATTCTAATCTTATGGATGGTAATTGAAGATAAAAGAAAGAATTCGCAATCAAGGAATAAATAAAATGTAGGCAAGAGATGATAAGCCAGTCACAACAAGAAATAAATTGGCAGCAAGAAATAAATCATTTGCAACAATAATCACTGCAAGAAAAAGAAATCGTTTGCTAGGTAAAGAGAAGGGTGCATATCCCTTGGCTTCCCCACGCAGAGAAACTCGTTGCGATAAACGCTGGGCAGAGGAAGGATCCTACACTTATTATCCATGCACAGGAAAGCAGGGAATTTGAATCTAAATCTTTAACACCGAAGTGAAAGACAGTCGATTCGGCTCCTGGCTAACTGCTCAGGCACAGACTAATAACTTAAGGATAAAAGAACAATAGATAACAACACAAATTTTCTTGTATTAAAAACAATAAAAAAAAACTGCAGAGAAGTCATTAGCATTCAGTGTTGGGGTTCACCATTGGAAATCAATAAAAAGTACAGTGAGAATAAGGTTGGGATAACTTGAATTCTATGATCATAAAACACTGGCTCATCAAGACAAATCGCTGAAAGAAAAAAATGAAGTCTCTGGATAGTATTATGCTGAATAAAACATAAACTTTAACACAATAGAAGTTCCTTAACTGAAGGCGTGGGAACATAATTTAACTACCCTTCAACCAAATTTCACAAGCGTAAATTCCCAGGACAAAAATTTAACTCAATTGTTAATACAGTGACGCACGTGTGATTTCGACATTAGAGATATGCATATACATGGAATTTAACTACCATTCAATACAAATATACACATGTGTGTCATAGCCAAATGTGAATGCTCTGAAGTCATTGTCCTACGCATGCTCCATCCATCTCCTGCTTGCCAACCAATGTGACATCACCGGTACCTCCCAGTCAACGCTAGGGGTACTCTTCTTCCCCTTGAGCCCCTCGAGCCACAAAGGGTCCACACACACAATACCAAAGAATGCTAGCTCCCAACTCACCTCGCAAGGTCGAGCTACCACTTGTTACCCGAGCTGGGTATCCCAACTCCTATAAAAGAAACTCAGTCAAGATAAAATTTGGCAGCATGATGTTATGCAAGCCAGATGTGATCCATACTCCTCCTCCACCATCTCTTTTATAGAGTTTCTTAGTCATTAGTTTCCCAAACCCTCATTATATTTCTTTTCCATTTATTTAATTAGGAAAAACCTCCCCCGTAAACATGTCGACCGATCCCCTAGTTGCACCATAAAATCAATTATATTAATTAATTAATTATTCCTATTTCCCTCACCCACCTAAAAGCATTCCTAAAAACGCTCCTCGGTGTCCCAATATTCCCTTACAATTCTTAAATTACTTATGCCTTACTTAATTCCTATTTGAGTTCATAATTAGAAAGTTCCATAGGATAGATTCCTTACTAAGTTAGACATTCCCCTTTTTCATTTAAGTTTCCCCTCTTCTTTAAGTTTCCCCTTTTCCTTAGGTTTCCCCCTTTTCTTTAGGTTTCCTTTTTTCTTAAAGTTTCCCCTATTTATAACTAAGTTCAGAATTAGCTAGTTTAGACAAAAACAACCAAATACCCCTTTTATTAATTAAACCTTTAATAAAATCTCCACTTTAATGATTAATGCTTGAATTTTTTTTACCCCCTTCTTGTTACATGTCTAATTAGTTTTTTGTTCAAAGGTTCTACTCAGACCTAGGTTTTCAATTCACTAGGCTTGGTGACAATTCTTAAGGGAAAAATTAGTTATTAAACTTTACTTGTCACATCATTAATTTAAGGTCGATCGGGTCCTAAGGAGGAATAGTTTTCTAGGAACTAGGTTTATTAACTTACCAATTAAAATCATGACGTGCCCTTCAGGATGCACTATGTGCTCCAAGGGTGCCACTTGCCTCTTTCTATTTTCTTTGCACGACGTTCCCTTCAATATGCACTACTTGCTCCAAGGGTGCCACTCACCTCTTTTCATTTTCTTTGCACGATGTGCCCTTAAAGACGCACTATGTGCTCTAAGGGTGCCACTCGCCTCTTTCTTTTTTCTTTGTGTTATGTGCCCTTCAAGACGCACTACATGCTCCAAGGGTTCCATTAGCCACTTGAATGAATTTGGTAGACGTCAAAACCCTAGAGTCAATACTCCGTCAGGTGATCTTGTGGGATACTAAGGGCCTATAAGGAATAAGGACCTTGCCACACTCTGCCCTCATGGCATCACGGGTCTTATCGAACTAGGTAATCGTTAACCTACAGTTCGAGCCACGACAAGAGTGTTAGTAGGCTATGGTAGGGATTCTGCCACACCTCTCCCTCAATGTCTCTGGCTGTTGTGCATGACCCCTTAACTCCAAATGTGAGTTTGGTCGACAAGTTATCGTCAGCCCGCATTCATCAATGAATCATGTTAGAAATAACAATCAACATCATAATATCTAATCATATGTACATATGTCACATAAACAACATTCAAACCCTAAAAATCCACTCTTTGAATCAATCTAGAGTCCAAGGGGTTTCATTGATGGCTCGACATCCTCAACGTCTAGAGTCCTGCACACTCAGGAGAACCAAGTCAATAGAACATGTCTATGTAAATACAACAAAAATAACATATTATCAAATCCACAATATCTCATAATCATAATCAAAACAACCAATTGTATAAAGAACCGGATCACTTGCACGCAAGTGTCCTCAAATAATAATTCCACTCAATGTGTGCAAGAGCGGGATGTTACAGATCACATGACTAACAAAGACCAATGGTGTCCTTATGAGACGAGACTAACAAAAAATTAGAAATGAGTAAAATCTTGAATCCTAAACATTCCACGTGTTACAATCTGAATCCATGGGGGATGGCATGCTCCCTGTGAGCTGCCAAGGACTCGTAGACCATGTTCCTTTGTCCATTGGGATATGGAGTCTTTTTATTGATCTACTACAAACCAATAAGCTAAACGAAACAAAAATGATCAAATGATGAGTTTATTCCCCTACTTCTATCCTGATCTTTGAGTTGCTTGATCAGGTGAAATCATAAATCTAGTGCAACCATGCAAGGACCTTGTCCACTGATTGAATTCGTTGCATAACCCTGCTTAATTGAAATTCAAACTAAAAATTAAATCCAATCTGAAAACTAATCCACTTTGAAGAACCAATTCCACTGACTGATTCTAGGTAACTCATAAAGGTCTCTTTCTCTGAGTTTGCAATAGAAATGCAAAAGGATCTTGAAGTATATGTGTGAATACTACTTGTTTATCAATAAAAATGAAAGAACATCCTATGTCTATAGTTTCTTCTTGTTCACAAGTATAGAGTAACATACAAGCTTCTGTCTTCACTCTTTCCTTTTCTTCAAACACTGATGGTTCTTGTTCTAAGTTTTCAAATGCAAGATCGTTCTCATAACAAATGAAAACAGTCTGATTATTTTCCTTATCATGCATTTCAACCTCAATAAAATTCTCCATATAGAGAGCTATAAGATCACTAAGAAAATGGAAATTTTGTTTTTGACTTATAATGTTGTCATTATGTTCCAAAAAACCTCTGTGATTTTGCAACTCAACTCTCTTTGCTCTATAAGAAACTTCAATTTTTTCTTTCAAAATCTTGAATGAAGAAAAGCATAAGGTAAATGACTTACCTCCAACTAAGTCACAATTTTCCCTATGATCGAGGTCATAACTGTTATAAATGGGTTGAATTATTTCATAAGACTGCTGAAAATAATCCTTTTTTGGATGAAAGGATATTGATGATGTTTGTTGGAAATCAGCCTCATCATAGTCATTGTAGTGATCATATAGAGGTAAATCAAAGGCTTCTTGAGGATCATAAACAAAAAAATTAGAGATAACATATTACTCCTCAACATGATTCTCTTCCAACTCCTTCTCATGACATATTTCTTGTTCATGTTCACTGTCATCTCTGTCTGCATTCCACTCCTCATTCTTAACTTGATCTGAAAATTTTCCATAGGCTTTGATATTATCCTCAACCTCTTGAGCATCAATGAACATTTTTTGTAAGGTGATAGACCTCCCTTCTAGGAGAAGAAGGGACAAATCTGTATAAAGAGTCGTTACATAACACAATCTAACAACAATTTCAGGAGGATAGATATCTAAAGGCATGTTGTAATAAAAACTGTAAAACTTCCTGTTGAAAATAGGAAGAGCTTCATCCTCCCCTCTTTTCAAATCATAAAACTCAGCTAAGTATTGGTCAAGATATTTGTTCTCTCCCTAGTGCCTTGAAAATGCACCAAATAACTCATCCCACGAACCAATGGAGCAAGCCTCTATATTTTTAAACCACAAAGTAACATCTCCAACCAAAGATTTGGAAAATAACCTCATAACAACATCCTCATGAATGATTTCCAAATTGTTAATGACCTTCTGAAATGATTCCAAATGCTTCTCAACTATAATATGATCTCCTCCAACAAAAAGAGGTATATATTATCAAAACTTGGGAGGGTAAGGATGAATATTAGGTGGGAGTTTTAAGGGTTTAAACATTTTTTCTCTTGTTCTGGACTGAACATCAGTAAGCTGAAAGTGAGGTTCAATGGATCGATTGAAAATTCCAGGAGTGGTGGTAGAAAATGGTACTATGATCAGAGAAGGTGGTGAATTAGTTGTATCATTCACATGGTTATAGGTAATATCATGTTCAGGAAGTATTTGAATACAAATATTGTTCTCATATGTTTTAGATGAAGGACTAGGGTCAACATCAACTATGTAAGAAGAATGCATACCTTCTTCTTTCAAAGAGGGATATACAGTAGTATGCTTATGGTGATCAAAGTAAATGATCCATATTTAGGAGCGGAACGAATGGATTAACATACTGAATACAATAAACACAGATATAGGAAGAATAACACAAATATCCAATGAACAATATCTTCTATTAAATAATGAAATAGGCTGAAACTATAAAACTGCAGAATTGAAACTTGCTCGAATGGTGGTAGCTATCTCTGAGAAGAGATGTGGCTGCTACGTGCATCCATTTGAGTATAATGCAATACAATGAGGCTCCAGAGGCCCTATTCATATTACTCATGAATTCCAAAACCCTAGACATCCAAAAATCTAACCATAGAAGGTGAAACTCCAAAAATCATATAGGCCATATGGGTAAGTTGGTGTAATTTGGTACCTCAAATTCCTAGGGTCATAAATTTTTCATACGACCTCCGTTTTAGGCATGTGATAGCCCGTTGGAAAGGTATTTCATAGAACTACACATTCCTCCATCAAACTCTAACTCTGTCTATATGTGTACTGTGGTGATTCAAAACAACAAGGTTTAGGGGCCAAAAATAACCCTGGAAGTACAACAAGATGTGTTGACATGAAAACATACAAAATAAGCCAGTTGGATTAGGCGAGAGGCCACCCATATCCACCTAGAGAATGTGTGAGGCTTTAGACACCCCCATAAGTGTATAACTCACAATTATAAATTAGTAGAGAAAGACGTGTTGAATAAAAAATGGACACGAGGAGCCAGTTGGAATAGGTGGGTGGCCACCAATATCCACCTGGATCAGTAAACAAAGAAAAAGATTATTTTCCTAATATATGAAGGAAAGGACATGAAAGAACTGATAAAAAGGAATATTAGCTCTTGAAGGAAACTTATATACTGATACCTAGACTTCTTGTGTCTTCCTTCCATTTTTTGTTTGAGCTCGTTCCTTAGTGGATTCCTATAACTTGATTTGAATCACCAGCAAGTTCTTCAAATGTGTGGAGTCGCCATGGTGAAAAATTGCAGTCTGTTCTGTCACCAATCCTTGATCACCATCAAGAACTGGTAGTAATATTTGTCGTATATCCCAGGGAAGATCTTCAACTTCGTCCATGGAAAGGACTCAAAGAATGTTAGCACTAGAAGTCTCACCTAGAATTCTATAGGTGTGAGCCTAGTACCCATCAGATTTATAGGTTTGAAAAAATTATATGTTTGGTTTTAGGGTGTAGTGAATGGATGAGAAACTATATTTAATGTATCAACACAAAATATCCAGAAACATACTTCAAAAAGAAAGTGTTGAACAATATCTGATCAGTGTACTGGATAACAGTGAAAAGATTGAAGAATGAATAAGAAACTATGAATATATGAACCAAAATACTTCAGGCACCTTGGAACACATATAGAAGAAATCTCTCTAACAAGAAACCTCCAGGTTAACAAGATGATATGTTCTTACAATAGTTGCATCTACAAAGACAATAAATTAGTCACTATAATTTCATAGAAACAACGTCTAAAGATAAATCATTTACCAATAGACAATATCAAAACAAAGAAAATAATTGCATGTAACAAAAGAAGAAGAGATGATATTCAACTATTCAAGAATCTTAATTCTATACATACATCATCTAGAAAATTTTACAGCCTGAAACAAAGAAATGAGTCTCACAATAGAAACTCTTCCCCCTTCTCTCCCAGAGTTACCTCCAATCATGAAATATCCAAATACATCAAAAATATCTCTAGGAGATTGCATCTTTCCCCATGCATTGGATTATGTGCCTTGGAGATATGTGGCAATAGATGATTTGGATCTCGGGGGCTGAGATCTGGATGGATTGAATGCTGAGAGAGAAGGATCTTAGACATGCCAATATTGCATGAAAAGAAGCATGGAAAAAAAAATATAAATGAAGTACTCAGGAGGTGAGGCTCAAAGAGGAGCCTCACCTCTAAAACTAATTACACTCAGAGCTAATTAATCTCACAATGAACAATATAAAATATGAGAGAAGCCAAATTGAGTAACTTGATATTATGAGAAGGCTTGCTAGTCCTTTATATAGCATTAAAAAATGGTCCATTGGACAAAGTAAAAAGATTTCATTAAATGATCATATATTATTAGTATAATAGATCTAACTACCTAGCTAACTAAGAAGTGGAAAATAAAACCCGATACAATAATGGAAAGAGCTCATTAACTGAGTCTCTATTATTATAATAATAGATATAACTACCCAACTAACTAAGTAGTGGAAAATAAAACCCAATACAATAATGGAGAGGTGAGACTCTCTTTGACCCATATGGGCAACCTGTTATCCCAATTAATTAATGAGGAGGTGGGGATCTCCTTGATCCACATGGGGAATCTATTATCTCTATAGCTTATGACTTTTTCATCCAAATTTAGACCATATACCCCCTAAAATTTGGATCATTCCTCCCTCCCTAGAAAATGATGGTCCTAATCATTTCACCCATGCTACAAAGAGACCCATGAGTACAATTTTATAATTCCTAATGAAGGGTATGGTTTTTTGTGGTTGACCCATAACTGTTTACATTAATAAAAATGGAAAAATCATGACTTTGGAAGCTTTGAATTTCCTTCTACAAATGTATTCATAACTTCTTCTATAGGTGATGAAATACAATTATGTAGAAGACCCATTTGAGAAATTGAAGATATATTTCCATCGGTATATGGAAATTGTTATGAGGTGGCTCATGGAGTGAGAAAAACTAGGCCAAAGTTGAAGGGTGCACAAACATGATGGTTACAAACATGTGCTTCTCCAAACAAAGATATCTCATAAACCAGACAAAAAAAATGAAATTCCATGAAATACCCATTTGAGATATTGAAGAGATATTTCCAGACATGTGTGGAAATCCTTTTGTAGTTTTCTGAGAAGGGATAAAAATACCTTTGAATATGGTGGTACATGTGGCCTCCTTGGTTCAAATACATGTTGATATTCAATTGATGATATCTTTCAAACCAGGAAGCCAAATGAGATTCCACGAAATACCCATTTGATATATTGAAGAGATATTCTCAGCCATATGTGGAAATCCTTATGTTGTTTCCTGAGAAGGGATAAAAATACTATTGAAGATGGTGGTACATGTGGCCTCATTGGTTCAAATACATGCTAAGATTCAATCGATGATATCTCTCAAAATAGGAAGCCAAACGAGATTCCATGAAATACCCATTTGGGATATTGAAGAGATATTTCCAATGAGATATGGTAGAGCCTCTGAAATTATGTGTAGTGGTCGCAACACCTCTTTGAATTTGCATGAGTGTAGAGGGCCACAAAGGATGCCAAGAGTTTGTAGAGCAACATGGGTTGTTGTAGAGATTGTGGAACCTCTATGGGCGGCATGGGCACCCTACAATTTTTTTGAAAATGTTGCAGACTAATTGATGTAGTGGATCCATGTATAGATGTAGTGAATCCATTTATTGATGTAGTGAATCCATGTATGGTTCTCCTTGTAATGGTGAACGAAGATTTGAGGGTTAAAAAAAAAAACCCTGTAGAGCCTATGGACCAACTGTGATGATAAAAGTGTATGGCCCGACAAATGGATTCTGATAGTACCAAAAGGAGGTTGGTGATTGTTGCAAATTTTTGAGCCCACAACATGCTTCAAACCCTTGTTCTGATGGAGAGCGTACCCGCTCTGATACCATTGATCCAAATCTTGGGGGATGAGATCTGGATGGCTTGAATGTCGAGAGAGGAGGAGTTTATACATGCCAATGTTGCATGGAAATAATCATGGAAAAAAGAATATAAATGAAGTACTAGGGAGGTGAGGCTCAAAGAGGAGCCTCACCTCTAAAACTAATTACTAGTAAATCACTAAAAGATAATTAATCTCACAATGAACAATAGAAAATATGAGAGAAGGAAAATTGAGTAACTTGATATTATGAGAAGGCTTGCTAGGCATTTATATATCATTACAAAATGTTCCATTATATAAAGTCAAAAAGAGATCATTAAATGAATCTCTATTATTAGTATAATAGATCTAACTACCTAGCTAACTAAGTAGTGGAAAATAAAGTCTACTACAATAATGTAAAGAGCTCATTAAATGAGTCTATTATTATAATAATAGATCTAAATACCCAGCTAAAAAAGTAGTGGAAAATAAAACCCAATACAATAATGGAGAGGTAGGACTATCTTTGACCCATATGGGCAACTTGTTAGCCCAATTAATTAATGAGAAATTGGGCATCTCCTTGATCCACATGGGAAATCTATTAGCTTTATAGCTTTATGAATTTTTCATCTGAATTTAGACCATATAGCCCCTAAAATTCGGATCAATAGACAGACAAACATAAATCCAACAAACTGCTAGATTTTAGGAAGTTGTTGGCAGTAATAAATACAACTTCATCCAACTCATTGCATGGAGATTTAATGAAGCTAAATTTCAGGCACATGTGTCCCTTGATGTCTAACTAATCTCTGAGAAGTTACTCGAGCCTCTTATGACAGGTGGCAACCTTCTATCAAGTCGAATTACATGTAACTGTTAAGTTTGCAGTGCATGCGCTCCTAAATTTCTATAGACGATGTTTATATTTTTCTCTCAAATGAAGAACTAGGTCAAGACAATTTTTTTTCAGAAAATTAAACACATCCTAATGCTTCTCCACAAAAAAATTTAGAATAACCCAGATTGACATTTAAAAGTTATGATGAAAAAAACTAAAAACTGTTGCTATAGGAAACTTTGCAGCATAGCTTCAACACTTCACAACGAACTTTAATCAATCTGTAGCACACTCATTTGACACATGACACGACTCTCGAATGGTTGGATGTGAATTTAAATCTCTTTGTACACATGTTTTAGAAAAAACACTTGATGATGACCTTCAAAACATGCAGATAAGAACAATACCTTCCCTCTTTACAAATAATGACCACCACCATAATGACATGAAGACTCTTGTACATGCATTCTGATTAGTTTCCTAAACCTAGGATAAAACCAAAACCATGATTTATTGATATAAAACATGACTTAATACTTTAAGAACCATGACCCTATGATTCAAACCTAAGACTTCAAACAAATGACTGATATAGGAAGTACTGATCACATGATTGACAAAGACTAATGGTGTCCTTCTGAGACTAGACTAACAAAAATTTAGAAATGAGTAAAATCTTGACTTCTAAACATTCCACGTGTTAACAGATCCTATTTTGATCAATGGCCATAAATTTATGTGCAACACCATCTACTAATATATGCTAAAAGTAACCAACTCTAATTTGTTTGTTTGTTCCCTATATTGAATGTATCCCAAGATAGTGCTCGAGGCTCTTATCTATGTGACTCTTGTAAATATTAATGTAACTAATATTAAATATTAAGAACTAAGATTATTTATCATCCTTCCCCAAAACAAATTTTATTATATGCCTGAAATAATACAAATGAAGCATATGGAATCTTATACAATATCATAATCACATCAACGAATGAATAATTAAGATTGATGGGCTATAATAAAATTTTTAATCATAAATATAAAATTGGTGGTTCTATGACTAATTACATGAACTACATGGAAAGGAATGGTGCAGAGGACTCCTTATCTAAAGATAGCACTTCTATGTGTCATGGGTAGTGGCACATCTTAGAGCTCTTGGATGGGCAGAGCCAAGAACATTACCATAGGCCCTTTATAGAACAAAGTGAACAACCAATTTCAAATGTTTAAAGGTTATTTTCCACTTTTTGTATGTATTTAGAAGACTTCCATCAAAGAGGCTACTATTTATCAACTTTTTTGGACAGGGTCATCATGAGACACATATTGGCTTTTGTATAGCCCTATATCTTATGGGGCATTTTTGTATGTTTGTTTTGAGATACTACTTCTAGACTCTTTGGTTTTCTTCAGAAAGACTAGTAGTTTGCATTTACTATTTATTGGGAACTGTATTTTCATAGACTTCAATTACCATTTTTGGAAACAATAATATCTTTGGGACTAAATGCATGTCTTTACATGCATTCTTCAAAATGTAAATTTTATATTTCTTAATAAAATTTACTCTTTTTTCCTTTGGATATTTTTTTTTACATGAAATTCATTAAAATAATTAGTTCTTCAAATATGTTGAAAATTTTACGTCTATATTTTTTCAAAAGACTAAATATTTTTTATTCTAAGAAAGATATTAATGCAGAACATTTATTTTTATCATTATCCCCCTTAAATGGGTTTAAATTTTTTTCTTTTGTTTTAAAAATTTATTATTAATAGTTAATGTCCATAACCTTATTTAGAAAAAAATGGATTAGTTGCAAAAGGGTGATTGATATACATGAATCAATATACATTAACCACCTTATATGCAATATGTGTGTTTGTTCATTCTTTGCCTCGTCCTCTATAGAACATGTTGTATGTGGGAGTGTATGTGATAATAACCAATCAAATACATCATGTTTAACATCTTAGAATAGTTTCTATGACTTTAAAATATTTTGTTTCCTTCATACTTGTGTTCAATAGTAAAAATTATAATAGAGATGTACTATGAAAAATTTGAATACAATCATGAGACACAACTTGGTACTAAGAATTAGAAATACAATTAAGAATAATTGAAAATATAATAAGATTAATTGGCATAACAACATAATATCAAGAGATAGACCCCAACACAACAATAAGTTTCCTACTATGTCATTTGCAAGTTTCAAGACTAAGGTTCCACCACCATATGTAAGGGTGGGTTGTTAATTTACATGTACATAACATGAACTATCATTTGTATTTTCGATGCCAAAGCATGAGAATCAACCTTTAAGATTCTAGGTTAAAGAATGAAAATAATCAATTTTGAAAGTATTAATTTCTATGATAAATTGGTAAAATTATTTTTATTACTTATAAGAATTGTGAAGTTCAAATCTTTTTTCCTATATTTAGTATAGAGGTTAAATTCATACCCCTCAAAATAACTTAAAAAAAAAATTAATGATGAAGATCCTCATTCCACTCTGTAACCTTACAATGTAGATGTAATGTCACATTTTAAGATTTCAATTTTTTTAATTCAAAGTGCCATGCCCTTCACCAAGCCATTTGTTTTTATATAATATTGTAAATAATATAAATGATTTTATAATATATATATATATATATATATATATATATATAATTTTATTTATTATTTATGTGTGACTTAACTTGTTGAATAGCAATGAATAGCAATTGAGAAAAACACATAAAAGAATAAAAGGAAAGTTTAAGTACTTTACGAGATTTTAAAAGAGGAAAGTGAATACATTGTGATTTGACTAAAAAAAGATAGAGAAAAATGACTAGAGATGAGGAGCAATGGAGGGAGAGAAGGAACTTGTAAAGTAAAATTTTAGATCTAGAAAAGAACCCATTAAGCACTAGAATACAACCAGGGATTCAAGTCACATAATCTAGTCTTTCTATCTATAAACCCTGGTCTTTTCGAGGTTCTAGGTAGCAAAGGAGAACATTTTGAAGGAAATCTATCATGCAAAACCTTATTTTATTTATATAATTCAAGGATGATTTTAGGGGATAAATTTTTCTCATGGGCTGATTTTCCATGGTTTTCCCCCAAAAAAGATTTGTTGTTCTAAAAATGATTTGCCCAAATTCTATAGGCTAAAATTGTTTTACATTAAAAATCACCAAAATGTTATACAGACTATATAAAATCCTTAGAAATTTGAATACTTTTACAAAAATATCACCAAACATTTATAGTTGGCATATGAAAGATTAGTAAGATTTGCGAAGGTTTCTACATTTTAAAATAAATTTCCATTCTTAAAATCATTCCTGATATAATCTCTTCATGTAAGAATTGAGAGGAAATATCTCTTTTTATAAAATTAATATTGCCAACTATTATAATAATTTATATTTATTTTCATGATATAATAAAATATTTAATTAAAATTTTGATTTACAATTTTTTTCATGACTTTCACATAAAAAATTGTTTCCATAACTTAATATATATCTAAGGTGTTATCACTATTTCAAATATTAATATTAACACCTATTATTGTCAAAGTTGGCTTCATTGATTATCTTTTTAATCTCAATGTGTATTTAATATAAAAAAATTAAAATTATCTTCTTGATTTAATATAATATTTAATAATAATCAAATATGGTTTAGAGTTGTTTCCATGATTTAATATGCATGATGTTATCACTATATAAAATTGGAGAAAGAATTGTTTTTTTAGATTTAACTATAATAATTTTATTTTTATCAAAAACTAATACAATAATTTAATCAAAAAAATCGATTTAAAATATTAATCAAATTGAGAAATCATTGATTGAATAATTTAATCAAGTTTGTAAACATGTTTAATCAAAATATTATATCTTCTTTTACAACAAATAATTCACCTTGAAAAATGGTTGAACTTTATATAATAGCATTGAATGATTACAAATAGATTTAAACATTATATGTCATCTCATTTTTATTTTTATTTTTAAGTAAAAAAGGTTGGCTCCTGTTATATTATATTAAAAAAAAGAGATACAATAGTAATGAGACTGCCAAGTGTGCCGCCATTTTACCGGAAACCAACACAACATGGAGCCCATATGTTTCATCTAGAAGAAGGTTGTTCCGCCATCTGTCATGCCCGAGGGAAACCATGACAGATGGCCATGCATAGTCTTGAAACTGTTTGAGGTGTTACAGAGAGATTTTAGAAGCCTGAACCTGACTTTGAACAATAAAAACTAAAGCAAAAATAAGCCTCAGCATGGCTGTAAGCATAAGAGAAAACCAGACTAAAAATTAACTAGACCAAATACTCGGTGGCCCTGTCGGCCTCATCCTCCTGATGCACTTCTCTAGCCTGCATTACAAATGATTGGGAGCACATTGGGCATTTTTTCTTCATTGGGGCGTTGGATTATGCGTCGAATAGCATATCCATATGATGTCTCATTAGGAGGACCCTATGTTCCTGGTCTTCCATATGTCCCCTTAATTCAAACACTAATTCCAAGTGCGCTGGATGGAGGAAGGGTGGCGGGACACCAATCTATTCATGCATGGCTCTAGTGGAAGGTGGCGCTGGGGTTTTGTCACCTTCTCCCAAAGTAACCTTCATCTCAATTTTCGCTACCTCCTCTAGAGCTACGTCGCCATCTCCCTTGTCCTTGGCTTCTGTGTCTTCCTGATGCTCACCTTCAGTAATGGCCCCCGGTCATACCAATTGCTCATAAGGTACTTTCTCGACATTACAAGTGGGTAATTCCTCACAATGACCCCCCTCCATGCTTCCCCTTGTTGTATTTTCAAGGGAAGTCAGAGAGTTTACTTCCCGAAAAGGTCTGAGCATCTGAGCATGCTCCTCCGTCAAAAAATCCTCTGCATAAACTCTAGGGGGAAGGTTGTTTGCCTTTGCTCTTTGACGTAGAATGGTGTGGTCCATCAAGAGAGCTTGTTCCATTTGTTGTCTCCTTTGTCGTTGAGCAGCGTGGGTACACCAAGCCAAACCATGGTGAGTTTTACCTCTCTCCCTAGGCATCTTAGTGAAGGAGAGGATATCAAAACTGCACAGAGTGGAGAGAAGAACACACCAGAGCTCACAAATGGTGTAAAGATGTAGAGCAAGGGTGAGATGAATGTGATCATGCATCATCGCATTCAAATTCTTGGGGAACGATGAGACATATCTCCCCATTAACTCTTCCATAGTAAATGTTTGCAGGGGCAACCCTTTCCCATGAGGGAGAGGTCACTTATCTGGAGGTCGATAGTAGTGGCCAACTCCCATCGTTAATGTTGAATAGATGGGGAGCGACCTACCTCATTTAAGGTGAGGCCAGGCATTGTGCCAGGTGTCTGAGATATGCATCGTGTCACCCTATCCAGGGCATCTCAAATTTAATTTAAAAATCATAGAAATATTTAATTCTTTGAATCATTAACATACACAATACATTTTCTAAATAAAATACAACTATATGATACGAAAAGACATAATATGCATCAACGATAACATCAAATACATAATATGCATCAACTATAACATCAAAATCAATACACACACACACACACACACACACACAAACACATCTTGAATATTTGAACTATGGAATCTCAAATTTAAATGAGTGGTACATCTCAAATTCGATTTAAAAATAGAGAAATCATTAATAATATGAACCATTAACATACAAAAAATACATTTCATAAATAATACCACATCAACAACAAGAACATGATATGAAAAGGAATAATATATATGAATGATAGTATCAAAATCTATATATATTTCAAATATACATCTCAATTCAAATATAAATGTCAAATATACATGTAAAGTTTACATCTCACCAATTAAATATATACATGTCAACAATTGTCATAATCTAGGTCTGCCATTAGAGTAAGAGGCATCAGTACCTCTACCAAATAATAATGTAGAATGTAACACCTAAAGACATGATATTGATCAATCTACTTCTATAGGAGATAGTGATCAGAGTGCCACTAGAGGTGTGTAACACCCTTGTTTCCCCATGTTCGTAAATATAACTATATTAGCCAAGAGACTATGGCAGACACGATATGTGTGAATGTTTGATTTGATGAACCTTTGTATAAAATGTCAATGAATGTAATTTCTCTTATTAATAGAAATGGATAAGTGTTGCATAACTGTTGAAATGGGGATGTGCTAAGAGAGACCACGAATGTTATGAAAAAGATGGTGAAGGGGACCAAGAATGGTTGTGTTAACCTTCACCAGACTAGTACTTTGTTGGATTTAATTTCTCAGGATCAAAACAACCCTTTGACCCAAGAATGAATTACAGTCAGGTTGGTAGGTTGGAATACCTCCTCAAGAGTTAATGAAGGGATGGGGCAAAGAGCCCATCTGTAAGGCTTTTAGACCTGACCACAGACTCAGAATTTGGGCTATATTTCCAAAGAAGGAAAGAAAGGAAGGAGTGGTGGGAAGAGGAATACCTGTGAAGAGTGCAGAAATGAGAGACTAAGCACTCGGTTTCGAGAAAGAACTGAGGAACGAGCATGCTCTGATCGCATGATGTGGTTTGTCGGGTTACGATACAAGATGATAAATGAGGGTGTTGAGTGAATAAGGAAGTACTCAGGCATACCTCCTTTCTTGGCATAGAGAAAACCCATTACGAAGACCCCGCGGGAGGGGGAGAATAACCTCCATGCCTAACTGTTGCTGAGCAGGAAGAAAGGATTCTCTCTCAGAGCATCATGGTATATCTTAAGGTTGGCCAGTGGTAAATCCGTTGGGAGTGACTGAGCCTATGTTTGGGTGGAAACGGGAACATCTTCTGGTTCTGATAAGTGTTTTCATACTTTGTGTATTGAACTGAAATAATGGATGAATGCATGTGTTTTTATATATCTATGAATGGTTTCTACATGGAATCATCATGATATGTGTATGCATTTATCTCCTTGTGAAATTATTCTTCCAACTGATAGTCTGTATACCAGCTTACCCCTGAGGCGTCTTGGGACATAAACATGTAGGAAGACCGAGATAGAAAGTATTGAGTCAATCTGGCCTTGCCCATTTGAAGAGGACATATCCTTCGAAATCCTTGCTATGCGACTGAGATATCATGCCCAAGTCCTTAAAAATTTCATAATGAAGCTCAGGAAGGATAGCAAGAGTTATGTCTCAAAAGGGAAGATGCGTTCGTTTGGAAGACGAGCGGACGAGATCTGTTCGGGGGGGACCATATGACCAACACCTAGGAACATTAGGCTAATTCTAAGGGAGCTAAGTCCTTCTAGCTTCGAAACTCTGAAAATCCAGGACTTCAGAGTATTATTGGCCCTCATAGTCACGAACCAGTCGAATGTAACCGAGAGATTATGGTTACTTGTAATGTTGATCGGCATTGGGAGGTATCCCTAGTGGTTAGGTGAACCTATCTTACCAACTAAAATGGGATCCAACTCCCCATCGCAAAGTAGCAAGAGCCACTGATTGAGAATGTTCGGGGCTTACCTCAGTCGTTAGATCTACACCGAGGCGACTTCGATGGAGTATCACTTCAGGAGAATAGAGATGCCATAGCATCAAAATACCCAAACGCTGAAGTTATGAAGTGAAGGAGAGTCGTATATCTATGAATCTACGTGCATGGATATCAACTGTGAAACCTAAGGGATGTTAGAAGGCTGTTAGTCTAGAGTGACATGGTGTAGTGACGTCACCTAGGTTGACGTGGACCCTAGTTTGATGTGTCACATGTCACTTGGATTCATGCGTATCACATACCCTATATACCTATTGGAATGTGACATGTGTCACCCCCTGATGAGGGTGCGTTTCACCCTTTCCCCCTTCTACGTGTTAGCCTCGGGTACTTGCCTCCCTAGCCAAAGTGGTTGGTGAAGTAATCAAAATTCTGGGAGTCAGGGACTTCGAGACTCCAGAGGGTTTGGGGTGTAGTATGGTAGAAAGATCAAAAGGCCCGAAGGTCTGAGCCACATGGAAAGCTTACAGGACTTCAGAGGTTCGGGACTCTGAGTGGTCTCGTGCGTAGATAGAAAAGAGGCATGAAGTAGCGAAGTCACAAATTTTCCTCTACAACTGATATTAGAAAGATATTAGGTCTAGTCGTGGGATCAGACGGTGGATGGTCTTCCACCGTGGATGAAGGGACTTAGAGACAATACGTGTGAGGGGGATCGATGTGGCCTTTGCCCAATGAACATCGAGAGAATGTGGGAAGGGTGTATCTACCAGTCTGGATCTCAGATTCGAGCATGGAGGTAGTGGTTGGATAGTGATGGATAAGAAGGATGTGATATAAATCTTGGAGTTAGGATTTGAGATAGTTAAGGAAAATAAAATTATGATTCCTCACCTCTTAAAAGAGCATTTAGGGGTCAGGTGTGTTACAAATTGGTATCAGAGCATGGTTACAACACTTGGCCGACTTGGGCTCATGGACGAGCCGTGTAAAAACCATATTTAAAGGAATTTTAAGGGTGACACCCTATCTTACTCTTTCCCTAAAGATTATGGTTAAACTTTTACTGAGGAAAATAATGAAACTTCCTACTATGTGTGTGTATTTAAGAAATATGAATTGTGTTTTGTCTATGAACTAATAGACTGTTGGCTAAAAGTGAGTATTTTTTCATCACTCAAGCAGTCATTGAATCGCAAGAAACTACAAGTATAAAGGATGGTGATATGCCATGAAGTGGGGGATGACTCCCACAATAGAGACGAAGAATATGACGAAAGGAGGGTGGTGGAAACCCCTATGGATCTAGTTGAAACTATAAGGAGCCTCATGGATGAATTATAGAGTTGCAAGGTTGACAATGAGAGATTGATAAAGCAACAAGAAAAAAAAATAGAAATTAATGTAGTCTTGCTATAGAGCTTATCCGATATACAGAGGTAGTTGCACAACATGGACCCACAACCAGACATGTGGACCTCCGACATACAAAGAGAAGTCAACGTACACCTGAGATATGAAAATGCGGCCCCATAAGTGGACACACTAGGAGGAGTACCTCAAGGAATGCCCAACCTAGAGGGAGGGGACACTCATTGGGAGAGTCCTCTAGAGAGGAAACTGGTAACTCCAAGGGATCGTCTAGTAGCAAAACTAGCTCACATTCTCAAAAGAAAGGAATGAAGTGAAAGCATTCCAAAGGTCATGATCCTGAAGATTTCAAGAAATACAAACCACCCTCTTTCGACGGAGAGATTAAGAAAGGGTAAGAAGAAGAAGCTTGGCTGATTGGTTTAAAGAAGTACTTCAAATTCCATGACTACTCCGAAAACTTGAAGGCTCGAATAAGGGTGGAATCACGAAGGTGGGTTACACTTTCATGACAATCTGGTCTCCAAAATTTCGAAAAACATTTTTTCGGCCGAACTAAAAATATTTTTCGGCCGAAAGATATTATTTTTGGCCGAAAACATAAACTTCAAATCGAACGGAGCAATAACCGCGCCCTCTATTTGCGTGTAGAAATTTGGTCGGCTGGATATTTTCTTTTCGGCAATAAGTTTTTGGCCGAACTATTTTTCGGCTGAACTATCTTTCGGCCGAACTATCTTTC
>JZKD02S2261939.1:240587-253569 GCA_000966675.3 Picea glauca
TCATATGTTTTGGTGAACCCTGAGTGCCCCGCTGTGGGTGTAGCATGAAGCTCAGAGAGTACCATGGATTTGAGCTTGGATTGTTTACTTAAATACAAGCGACCTTTGTATCGCATCTCATCCTGAAGCCAAGAGTACCCTGGGGGAGCCTGTGCCTTGTTCTGCAGTTGCTGAATTAGATGCGAACTTTTGGGGTCTTGCAGCCATTCTTGGTGCACAGCGTGCAGCCAATCAGGTACAATGAAGGACAGAGAAAAAAGGGATCCTTCGTCTTCATATTTCTGTGACAGTGCATCTGCCACTACATTGTCTTTTCCCTTCTTGTAAATGATCTCATAATCATAGCCAAAGAGCTTAGTGACCCATTTTTGTTGCTCCTAGGAGGAAATGCCTTGTTCCAGAAAGTATTTGAGGCTTTGATGGTCTGTCTTAATTTGGAATCGTTGCCCCAAGAGATAAGGATGCAATAATTCAACTGCATGCAAAATCGCCAACATTTCTTTTTCATAAATAGGTTTGCCCAAATTCTTTTCAGACAGTTGTTTGCTCGTAAAGGCCAAAGGTCGACCCGCTTGCATAAGGACANCCTTGATTGCAATAATTCAAAATGTGATGATGTTGAATATTTCTCTACAAGTGAAGAAGAAAATCTAGAAATAGTTTGTATAGAATCAATTGATTGTTATCCCATGGAAGAAGTAAAACAAAAACTATCGGAGCTTAAAGATAAAGTTGAAAGGGGTCTATATGAATACAATAATGACCATTATTATATAGACTATAACTATCTTTTGGATAACACTAAAACGTTTCTTAATAAGAGTCAAAGACACATCTTGAAGTTAAAGGAAATGCTCAAAGAACAAAAAGAGAGTAAAAAGACTCAATTAGAAGAAAAAGAAGAAGAGATCACAAGACTAAAGAATGAAAAGGAAGATAAGAAGGTAGATGATGAGATTAGCAAAAGTATTGAAATTATTGTCCATCTCAAGACCCAAATTAAAGAAGCCAAAAGGGTAGAGGAACTATTGAAGAATCAAGTAAATGAAAAAGAAGATTCATGTCATAAGTTAGAAGATGAAGTTGTTGATATTAGGAAGAAAGTAGAGAAGTCAAGAAAATTCTTGAATAGCTCAAAAATCTTGAATGAGATCTTGGAAAGTCAAAGATCACCAAATGATAAATCAGGTCTTGGATACAAGAGAGAAGCTACACATGTTGAAGCAAACACCTCAAAGAAGCATGAGGTAAGTCCCTCACTCTCAAAGGATGAAGACAATATTGAAAATCAACCATCTACACAAGGAAAAGAAATTTTCAAAAGAAAAAAGCAAGGAATACATCAAGAAGCCATCTTTACACCTCAAAGAATATGGACACCAAAGAAAAGGTATGAAATTATTTTTCATGGTCAATTTTATTCATGTAATGAATATGGTCACAAAGCTTTGGAATGCATATATTATGCAAGGAGAGATAATGGAAGATTTCATAACACCATAAGGTGTTGGAGATGTGATCAAGTAGGACACATTGTTGTTCACTATCACAGCATGAAATGCTACAGTTGTAGTGGATTTGGCCAAAAATCCCAGGATTGTTGGAACACAAGAAGAAATTCTATGATGAGAAATTCATATAGCATGACTAGAAGAAGGAATAAAGTAAGGAAGGGAGACATATTTGAAAAGATGGAAGCTCAGAGCTCAAGTTCTAAGAAGCAAGGACACCTTCAGAAGTGGGTGAAGAAGACTGAACAACCAGAGAAGAATGGAAGCCTTAAGGGAATCTCAAGTGTGTCATATACTGAAGAATATGTGGGTGACAATGGTAACAGTCAAATACATACGCAGGCTAACCTTGAATAGGTCACATACATACACGAGTTGTCTGTGCAGAAGGTCGCGTGTATGCGGTAAAGCCTTGGGAAAAATGCTATGCATATGGGTTGTAGCTTGATTTGATGGTATAACTCTATGTTGCAAGGTCAAACATAGTGTGTTGCAGGTTCTGACATTGTTTGATGCAGGTTTTCATAATTACATATTGGATTATGTATGGTGATGATATATATTAAAAGGCTATTTTTGGATGCTTAGTATTTGCTATAGTGATTGGAGGATTGAGGCTGATCAGTTGGGGTACATGGATGGTACATATTTGAGTTTCATTGATATATCTTATGATGTATTATTAGAAGCATATTTGATGGATATCTTGATGCATGCATTTGGAATATGGTTGGATTACATCTTGGAACATGTAGTTGGTGAGTTGATGAGGTGATTACGTTGTACATGATTGATGAGTCATAGCTTGATCTATAGTTGATGCATGATTGGTAAACTTCTAGTACATTGGTAGAGGCACCTACTAGCAAATTGATTGGCACATGTTTTGTGGATTTGGCATACATGCATTGGTGCATGGTTGATGTACTTTCTTGGTACAAGTGGTGATACATGTCTATGTGCATGTTTGGTACACTCATAGATGGTATATGCTTGGATGATAGTACTTGGCTAAAAGTACACCATTGGTATTACTTGATTTGCACATACTTTGGTACATGATGTATGGATGATATGATGAGACACATGATTGATTAAGATACATGGTTTTGGCACTTAGTTCATGGTGGAGACATATCATGAGTGATATGACACTTGTTTGGCATGTTGGTAGATGCACATGGTTGGCATATTGGAAGGTGTGCATGGTTGGCATATTGGTAGATGCACATGGTTGGTGATGCAAGAGCATCACAATCACATCAAAAGGAAGCGGGGGTGGAATTGGAATCGATACCTCAACACATAGAAGGAGATGAACCGATAATTAACTAGCTTGGAAGTGGTGCGAAGACTTTTTGGAATTCTCGTTAATTAATTTTGGTTGTGTAAAACCGGGCCACCATTTGAAATGATGGAACCATTGTAAATCCTTTACACAACTGTAAATGTATTATAGGTGTGGGATATTAGCCCTAATTAGTCATTAGGTTTCATTAATTGAGTACGTAACCGCTTGAACAAAATGTAATAGTATTTAGATAGGAGGAAGAACAACGAAAAAGATTTGGGTCCTTAGACAAGTTTTTCTTGTAATAGTTGTAAAGGATAAACGACTGTAATTATGTTTTCTTCTTAAATGAATAGAACAGAGGAAATTGACCCAAATACACAGTGTTGATATTGTTATGGTTTGACTGTGTTGTTATGTGTTTGTGAATGGATGATGTTCATAGTGAATGAATGAATAATTGAATGAGTTCAATTGTTTCTCTTTTGTAAGATTATGCAAGGAGTGCATGCAGAGCGCAAGAAGTGTGTGTGAAGAAGTATTTTTCGACTTAAATATCAGGAGAGATAGCGGGGAAATTTTGTATGCAGAGTGTGCATATTGAGTGCAAGGACTACATATAGAAATAAACTTGTGTTAAAGTTTGAAAGATCAAGAGGTTGAGCACAGAGTATGCCAGGAGGGCATCAGAAAGTCTTTTGAAAAATACACAGAGTGCAAGTGTGCACTAAGGGGCGAGATTAAAATTTCATTTTCCAGAAGTTCAGGAGGAGGAGTGGTTTTAAGTTTCGAGAGGAAACACTTAGAATAGTTTCTAAGTTTTGAACAGTTGAAGCGTTCAAAGGTGGAGCGCAAAAAATTGAAGTTCAAAGAAAGAACAAGTACGAAGGATTGATCGGGAGAAATCCTTCAGAAAATAATTTTGAATATTGGACAAGATAGAGGGTCAAGACCCATTCAGAAAGAGTCAAAATATTACAAGTCGTTAGATCTCAGAGAAGTAGCACATTGGCTAGTCATGAGGAGTCATCGGAATTTCGCAAAACCAAAAGATTTGGAAGAAGCAGAGTGAAATTCGCGAAATCGTGAAACGCGAAATCCCAAAATCATCAAGACCGTCCATTGAAAGAGGTCACTTGGCGATAGATCAATGTTTCACTGATTCATAAATCGGGAAGTTGGAGGTACGAGTCGTGAGGATTAGCAAAACGTGAAATCGTGACATAATCACAGTTGTTGGTTGGAGAGCCAATGTGGACCGTTGATCTAATCCAAATATTTCACAATTTCAGGTATCAGAGGATCAGGAGAGTGGAGGTGAATCGCATCGGGAGTTCCCGATATGTGAAATCCCAACACACTCAAAAGGATTGGCCCCAAGTCATAGTGAAGGGTCATATGGATGGAGGATAAGGGAGGAGCTAGCATGCGCTAGACCCTTGTTGAAATTTCGAGACTCAGAAATTCGAAGGACAGACATTTGGTTGACTCATATAGCCAATACGCGAAATTGTGACATGCCTTTTTGAATAAGCATGTGGTTACAAGGAGTGGTCACATGGAAAAAGGCTTGCACTTAGCGCTTGATCAAGTGGGCAGAAGTTTCATAGAGAAATGTGGATTTTTTTCTTAGAGGTTCCAGCAGGGAATCGAAGACTGTTTCGATTCGGTCTTGAGAAGATCCTAGACCAAGAGGTCGCACAACCCTTGGAGAGGAGGGGGTGTTCACCAAGTGGTATCAGAGCCTGAAAAAGGTTTGAAGCTGAACTGAGTGTGTTAGGAATAGTTGAAGTGATGTTGTTGAGGATATGCACAGGACCACCTATGGAAAACCGTACTGTAGGAAGAGAAGTGAGAGAACTTAGCGCAAGGTTGGAAGCAATGCAAGCAATGTAAAGGAGAACACCTGTCGCTGAGGATGTCATTGATGTATAAAGCGAAGAAATAGAAGTTAAAGAAGCTAAAGTGGAAGATGAGGGTGAAGAATGCTTATTGAAAGAAGTTGTGAAGTTGGGAGATAGAGAAAATATGGACGTTCCCATGTATGAAGGTAATTTGGATGTCAAAGAATTATTGGACTGGATGTATTTCGACTATGAAGAAGTCGATGAAGGAAGGAAGGTGAGACATGTTGTCACCAGATTAAAGGGACATGTAGCACTATGGTGGGATGAACTGCAGGTAGAAAGGAGGAGAAGAGGAAAACAAAAGAGAAAGAATTGGGACAGGATGGTAGCCAAACTGAAGGCTAAATTCATACCTAAGGATTACCGGATAAAGTTGTTCAAAAAATTGTAGAACCTGAGGTAGAGGGGTATGACAGTGAAAGAGTATACAGAAGAATTTTATAGGCTGAATATTAGGACTGGACAAAGAGAGAAGGATGATGAAAATTTTTCTAGGTATATAAATGGTTTGAGGTATCAAATTCAGGATGAAATCAGTATGATGACTATGAGGACAGTGGAAGATTCTTATCAGATTGAACTAAAGGCAGAAGAAAAGTTGACCAGAAACCAGAGCCAGTGGAATAGAAGAAGAGGCTTAAATAGAGGTAAGGGAGTTGTATATGATAAGGCATCGAAAGCTAAGGATGAGAATGAGAAATAATATGGTCATTTTGAAAGAGGATGAAGTTCCCAAAGAAGACCGTTTGGTGGGATAAATTATTTTCCTCAAGGAAGAGGAAGAAGTAGAGGAGGTGGAGTTAAATTTTATGTTTGTGCAAAGACAATACATATGTCTTGGGAATGTCCCGAGAGGAAGAGAGGAGGAGGAGAAGCACACATTTATGAAGACCAAAATAATGTGGAAGCAGAGGTAGCAGAATGAGGACAAAATCTTATGATGATGAAAGTTCTTCTAAATCCAGAGAAAGAAATAGAAGACCCAGTTCAGCGAACAAGGTTGTTCAGGACTGCTTGTAAAACAAAGGAAAAAGTTTGCAAGATGATTATAGACAGTGGGAGTACTGATAATTTAGTATCAACAGAGATGGTGGAGAAGTTGAAGATGGAGACAACTGCACATCCAAGTCTATACAAAGTATCATGGTTGCAGAAAGGACATCAAGTAATGGTAAGTCAAAAATGAAAAGTTGAATTTAAAATAGGAGGCTATAAAGATGAGATTATGTGTGATGTAATTCCCATGGAGGTTTGTCATATTTTGTTGGGGAGACCATGGCATTTTGATAAGAATGTTATCCATGATGAGAGAAAAAATACCTATACTCTGGAAAAGAATGGTAGAACCCACATGTTAATACCAATAGAAGAGAAGAAAGAAAAGGAAGAAGCCAACACAAGAATACTTCTCATGAGTGGGAAGGAACTCTTGAAGGAGGTAAAGAAATATCAAGAAATGCAATTTAGTGTAGTAAGGAAGCCAAGAGTTATCCTTACCAATAATCATGTGGATGATTTACCTAAATAAATCCAAGAATTGTTGGAGAATTTTGCTGACATAGTAGTGGATGAGTTGCCTCACTCATTACCCCCTATTAGGAGTATTAGCCACCATATTGATTTAATTCAGGAGCAAGTTTTTCGAACAAAGTAGTGTATCGATTGACACCTCGAGAGAATGAAGAAGTTAAGAAGCAATTGTAGGAGTTTTTGGATAAATCTTTAGTCAGGGAAAGTCTAAGACCATGTGAAATGCCAACTATATTAGTCCAAAGAAGGATGGGGGATGGAGAATGTGTACAGATTCTAGAGCCATCAACAAGATTACCATCAGGTATAGATTTCCTTTACCTAGGATGGATGATTTGATGAACTGTTTGAGTGCAACAAGTTAATTTTCAAAAATAGACTTGAAGAGTGGATATCATCAGATAAGAATGAGAGAGGGAGATGAGTGGAAGACAACATTCAAGACACATGAAGGTTTGTTTGAATGGCTAGTCATGCCATTTGGATTGACAAATGCTCCAAGTACATTTATGAGGTTGATGAATGAATTATTGAAGGACTTCATAGGTAAATTTTTCATTGTGTATCTAGATGATATATTAGTTTTTAGCAAAACAGAGGAAGAACATTTAAAGCACTTGACATTAGTGATGAGGAAATTGCAGCAAGAAAAGTTGTTAATAAACTTGAAGAAAAGTTATTTTATGAAGATAGAGCTCATATATTTGGGTTTTGTGATACATTAAAATGATTTGAAGATGGATCCAGAAAAGGTGAGAGCAATCAAAGAATGGTCACCCAGGAGCATATTTGAGGTGAGAAGTTTCCATGGTTTAGCAAGTTTTTATAGAAATTGTATCAACAATTTTAGTGGTATATGTGCACCCATGATGGACACTGTGAATAAGAAACATAAGTCTTTTAATTGGATAGAGGAGGCAGAGAAAGGCTTCAGAGTGTTGAAAAAGAAGATAATAGAACAACCAGTTCTGGTTTTACCAAATTTTGGAAAGACATTTCAGGTGAGGTGTGATGCAAGTGGGATAGCCATTGGAGTAGTTTTGAGTCAAGATAATAGGCTAGTTGTTTATTTCAGCGAGAATTTGAATGATGCTAATGACAAATATTCTACATATGACAAGGAATTTTATGCAGTGATTCAAGCTTTGAAAAAATGGAGACATTATTTAATTCCAAAGGAGTTTGTCTTGTATAGAGATAATCAAGATTTGCAATTTATTACTAGGAAAAAGAAGTTGAATCAAAGACATGCTAAGTTGGTAAAATTCATGCAGAATTTTACTTTTGTTATTAAACATATTTCTGGAAGTGCTAACAAAGTTGCAGATGCTTTGAGTAGGAGAAGTTTGGCTATACATGAATTTCAAGTGAATACCTTAGGGTTTGAGCACCTTAAGGAAATGTATCAGGAAGATTTAGATTTTAAGGAAACTTATGAAGCATATGAAAATCCTTTGTTGAGGGATAACAAATCATGGTCATAATATTTGATCCAGGATGGATTGTTGTTTAAAGGAAGACAATTATGCATACCAAGATGTTCAATGAGAGATAATTTGTTGAAGGAAAAACATAGTGGAGGTTCAACCGGACATTTTGGGCATGATAAAACATTTGCATAGTTGAGTAGTTTGTATTATTGGGAAGATGTGAAGAAATTTGTACACCGATGTAAGATTTGTCAACATGCAAAAGGGAAGAGACAAAGCATTGTTTTGTATCAGCCATTTCCTATTCCGGAAAGACCTTGGGATGCAATTAGTATGGATTTTGTATTGGGATTACCGAGAACCCAAAAAGAAATTGATTCCATATTTATTGTGGTCGATAGATTTTCCAAGATGGCACATTTCATACCATGCCAGAAGACAAATGATGCTACAAACATAGCCAATTTGTTTTTCAGAGAAGTTGTGAGATTACATGGATTTCCCAGAAGCATAGTTTCAAACATGGATACTAAGTTTGTGGGACACTTTTGGAGGACTCTATAGAAGAGGCTGGGAACTAATTTGTATTTTAGTTCAGCATATCACCCTCAGATAGATGGACAAACCGAAGTGGTGAATAGGAGTCTGGGAAATTTGTTAAGGATTTTAGTCACTAAACAAGGTCATTAGTGGGATCGGATTCTGGCACAAGCATAATTTTCATTTAATAATTGATTTAATAGAAGCACTAGAAAAAGTCCATTTGAGATAGTATCCATCTTCAACTTGAATGGAAAGGCTTCCATTTGGTGGGAAAATCTTAGGAATGTGAAAGGAATCCATGAGAAGGAATTATCATGGAAACAGTTAGAGAAATACTTCAAGAAGAAGTATCTGTTAGAGAAATACTTTCATGGGAAGACTAAAGAGTTCTATGAACTCAAGCCAGGACAACTCACCATAGAGGAATATATCAATAAATTCCTTGAGTTGATAAGGTATGTACCCTACATAAAGGATGAAAAGGTAAAAGTGAAACAATTTATTAGTGGGTTACCTCATTCCTACCGTGACAAAATTGAGTTTGACAAGCCAAAGACCTTAGAAGATACTATCCTAAAGGAAAGGTATTTTTATGAACAATTTGGGGGTCAGAAAGAACCTCGCGAGAACTGGAAGAAGAAGAGTAGTTCAGGTTTCAAGAAGAAGGGGTTTAAATCCTCAAGATTTAAGAACTATGGGAAGCAATCTAGGATGATCCTTCCTACTAAAAGTGTGTATCAACAAAATTTCCCCTCCCAGAGTGGAAATAAAACTTTTGGAGCAACCCCAGGAAAGACCGATAACCCAAAGAGAGAACCCTTGAAATGTTGGGGTTGTGGAGAAGAACATTTGCTGAGAGATTGTCCACATAGACAACAGAACAATAGGAGAGTCTACAACATCCAAGAAGCTACCATAATAAATGATGTGGCTAGGAGCATGCCACAGATTTATGCAGCCTTGGATAATAAACAGGCCGACCACCAAGCTTCGGTGGTGGAGATGAAAGGTATGATCGCCAACCATCTAGTTTCTATTTTAATAGACCTTGGTTCTAATTTGAGTTATGTGGCCCCTTAGACTGTTGATAAGTGCAAAATGAAACCAATTAGACATGTTAAGCTATGGTAGGTACAAATAGCCACTGGAACCAAAATAAAGGTAGTATAGGTCATACCCACTTGCCAATTAATTATGGATGGATTTCCCTCCTAATAAACCCTTAACATATTTCCCCTAGGGTCTTACGACCTGTTGATTGGTATGGACTGGTTAGCCACTTATAAAACCAAGTTGGACTGTTACCATAAAAATTTGGAATGTAAAAATGAAGAAGGGAGAAAAATAACCCTCCAAGGGATTCAAAAGCCTACCCTAGTGAGACGAATATCCACCCTTCAAATTAAAAATTATTGCAGAAATGGATGTCATCTATATGAAATACAAGTGTTGGAGTCCACTAAGGATGAAAAACCAAACCTATAGGACCACCCCATATTAATATAGTATAAAGACGTGTTTCCTGAAGAGGTATTGGATCTACCTCCGAGAAGAGACATTGAATTCTCCATAGATTTTGCACCAGGAGTAGTGTCAGTGTCTAGAACACCCTATAGAATGAGTACACCAGAGCTAGTTGAGCTTAAACTACAACTAAAGGAGATGATGGACAAAGGCTACATCCATATAAACATATCTTCATGGAAAGAACCAACGTTGTTTATGAAAAATAAATATGCCACACTTCGACTGTGCATAGACTATAGACAAATCAATAAGACAACCATAAAGAACAAGTATCCCTTACCAAGAATCGATGAATTGTTTGACCAGTTAAGGGATGATTCCATTTTATCAAATATTGGCTTAAGTTTCGGATACCATCAAGTCCAAATCATCCACAAAACAACCTTTAGGACAAGATATGGCACTATGAATTTGTGGTGGTGGCATTTAGATTAACCAATGCCCCTACCACTTTTATGTGCTTGATGAATAATGTAGTCAACAAATTCCTAGACAAATTTGTATTGGTTTTCATTGATGATATCCTAATCTACTCCAAGAACAAAGAGGAGCATGAAGAACATCTTAAAGTATCGCTTCAATTACTAAGAGAGCATCATCTCTACGCTAATTTTAGCAAGTGTGACTTTTTCCAGAAGCAAGTCCATTACCTAGGCCATGTTATTTATGAAGAAGGAATGGAAGTAGACCCTGACAAGATCATATCTATCATGGAATGGCCTACCCCGAAGGATGTATATGATATCATATCCTTTATTGGCTTAGTAGGATACTATAGAAGGTTCATAAAAGGATTCTCCAAGATTGGTTGTCCAATCACTGCCCTTCAGAAAAAGGGAGTTAAATTCACTTGGACTTCAGAATGTGAAGAAATATTCCAGGAACTGAAATACCTTCTAACCCATGCACCTGTGTTGAAGATTTCATATCTTGATAATGAATTCCTCATGTGTACATATTCCTATAAGGAAGGACTCATAGGAGTCCTTATGCAAGAAGGATGGGTAATTTGCTACAAATCCAAAAAATTGAATGAGCATGAAATCAATTACGTGACCCATGATCTAGAGTTGGTAGCCATAGTGCATGCTTTAAAAATATGGAGGCATTACCTCCTGGGTAGGATATTTCTACTGATGGCAGACCATTGTGGGTTGAGGCCCCTGTTCGATCATCCAAAACTCAATGCTAAACAATCTAGGTGGATGGCTCTCCTTAGTGAATTTGATTTCGAAATCAAACACATCAATGGAAAGGAAAATAGGGTGGCCGATGCCCTTATCGTAAGTGTGAAAACGATTCATCTGGCAGTGTTAACAACCTGTGAAATGGATGTCAGGGAGAGAGTCAGGAATGCACAAGAAACAAATGCATTTTTCAAGACCATGATATCATACCTGGAGCAAGAGCCCACATGGCTAAAGCATGAGGGATATAAGATGCTTGATGAAGGCCTGTTGACTTACAGAAACATATTATATATTCCAAGTTGTGACAAATTGAAGAGGTTTATAATGGATGAACTACACAAGAGACCATATATTGGTCATCCAGGTTATCAGAAAATGATCACAGCCACTAGAAAACATTTTTATTGGCCTGGATTGAAAAGGGGCATAGATGACTATCTAGCTAAGTGTATAGAATGCCAAAAAGTTAAGGTAGAACACCGACACCCAACAGGGTTGTTACAACCTCTACCAATTCCAGAATGGAAATGGGAAACCATCTCCATGGATTTCATTAACGGATTACCAAAGTCGGTCAAGCATAATGATGCCATCATGGTAGTGGTGGAAAAATTGAGCAAGTCTTCTCACTTCGTTCCTGTCAAGTCAACTTGCAAGGAAATAGATATTTCCAACATATTCATGAAGGAGATATTCAGACTGCATGGCATGCCTAGGGATATTATATATGACAGAGACACAAAATTTACTTCAAGCTTTTGGAAGTATTTAATGGATGGTTTTGAGACTAAATTGTTGTTTAGCACAACCTATCACCCTCAAACTGATGGAAAGACAGAAAGAGTAAACGAAATATTAGAATACATGTTAAGGATTCATGTAATGCATCAACCTAAGAAATGAGAATACTACCTGCTATTGGTAGAATTTTCCTACAACAAAAGTTATCAAGAGTCATTGAAGATGAGCTGTTTTGAATCCCTCTATGGTAGACAGTGCAAGATTCCAATCAGTTGGAGTAATCCAGTGGATAGAATTACAATCGGACCCGACATGATGAAAGCAATGGAACAAAAGGTGATTCAAATAAAGAAAAATACGAAAATTTCTTAGGATATACAGAAGAGTTACGGCGACAGAAAATGAACTCTCAGAGAGTTCAAGATAGGAGACCATGTATACCTCAGAGTTAGGCCCAGGAAGAGTTCCTTGAGAATGGGAGCTTGTGCCAAGCTGGCACCCCAGTATTTTGGACCCTTTGAAATATTAGATAGAGTGGGACCTGTAGCCTATAGGATAGCACCCCCTCCCACAGTGAAGGCACATGATTTTTTCCAAGTTTCATTATTGAAGAAATATGTACATGATTCTAATCATATAATTGACTGGTATGTGATTCAGGTGGACCCAGAGGGAGAATGAATGCCAGAATCTCAATGCATATTAGATAGGAAGGAAACCTCACTCAAGAACCAAACCATTACATATTTCAAGGTGCAGTGGAAACACTTTGGCCCATATGAGGCTACGTGGGAAATGGAGGATGTCATGAGACATGTATATCCATTTTTGTTTACTTTTGTATATACAGAGCACATTGATAGATAGAACATTGAGGATGATGTTCCTTTAAGGGGGAGGGGATTGTAACACCCTTGTTTCCCCCAGTTTGTAAATATAACTATATTGGCCAAGAGACTATGGAAGACTCGATATGTGTGAATGTTTGATTTGATGAACCTTTGTATAAAAAGTCAATGAATGTAATTTCTATTATTAATAGAAATGGATAAGTGTTGCATAATTGCTGAAAGGGGGATTGTAACATCCCTCTCTGGCGCACTGAGAAAACTTATTTTTGAGGACACTCGCTCGCAAGTGATCTGGACTTTTGTGATGTTAAACCATTTATACATTATTATGATGCGATTGACAGACGACATGATGTTTTACTAGTTATGATTGACACAGGTGCTGCTGAATCTGTTTTATTGAGTGTGCAGGGTTTTGACCTTGAGGATGCAGAGGCATCAGTAGAACCCCCTTGGACTCT
>JZKD02S2261939.1:268002-279820 GCA_000966675.3 Picea glauca
CTGGGACTTGCGTCTTCCATAGAGGTCGTGGTTGTCCGTTGAATTGTTGTACTGGGTTGGCTTGCTTGCTCGGTCTGCTTGTATCGGGGGGGATGTAGACACCTCATTGCAACCTAGTATATAAGTCTATGTGTGTGCTTAATTTTCCTGTGTAAAGAATCCAGTGTCGTATCAAGAGTCTCGGGCCCTTTAAAGGCAAGGTTTCCACTCTTGCGGCACACCTGATGGATATTACTAGTTTCTGCCTGAGCAGTCGGCCAAGAGCCTATCTGACCTTCTCTCTCTCCGGAGTAGAGAACTAAGATGAAACGCCCTGCTTTCCTGTGCAAAAATAGTAAAATCTACTACTATGGATTCTTCCTTCAGTGTTGTACTGTGCATCACCCAGTATGTCGTTAATGTTTGTGTTGTGCGCCCTATATCTGTGATCGTTAATGCTTGCTGTTATGTCGAGCGTCTTGTGTCCTCTTGTGGTGCTCATCGTGGTTGCGTCTTGTTAGTCATCGGGTGGCGTCGTAGAGTCCAGTGTGTCTGTTTCTTATCTACACGCGCGCACACACCTTAAACACAAAAAAAAAAATTGCACCTGTTATCAGAGTTGTTGTCACGACGAGGAGGTTTGTTACAGGGAATTGTTAAGAGATACCACAGATTCTATGAAAGAGATGGTGAAGGGGACCATGAGTGGTTGCATTAAATTTCACCAAACTAGTTCTTTGTTGGATTTAATTGCTTAGGATCAGAAAAACCCTCTGACTCATGAATGAATTACAATTGGGTTGGTAGGTGGGAAGACCTCCTCAAGTGTTAATGAATGGATGGGGCAGAGCACCCATATGCAATGATTTCAGCCTGGCCACAGACTGGGAATTTAGGCGACATGTAATATTGCTAAGGAAGGCAAGAAAGGAAGGTGTGGTGGTCAGAGGAAGACCTACGAAGAGTCCAAAGATGAGAGACTAAGCTCTCGGGTTCGAGAAAGAACTAAGGAACTAGTGTGTTCTAATAATAGGATGCGGCTGGCTAGGTTACGATACAAGATGATAAATGAAGGTGCTGAGTGACTGAGGAAGTACTCAGGCATACCTCCTTTCTTGGTATAGATAAAACCCATTGCCAAGACCCCATGGGAGGAGGAGAGTAACCTCCATCGCTAACTGTCATTGAGCCGAAAGAAAGGATTCTCTCTCAGAGCATTGTGGTCTAGCTCGGGGGTGTCCATTGGTAAATCTGTTAGTGTAGACTAAGCCTATGGTGAGGTGGAAAAGGTCACCCCTTTCAGCAGTCGCATCACATCTTTTGGTTCTGATAAGGTTTTTCATACTTTGTGTATTGAACTAAAATAATGGATGAATGCATGTGTTTTTATATATAAATGAATAGTTTTTGCATGGAATGGTCATTATATGTGTATGCATTTATATCCTTGTGAAATCATGCTTCCAACTGATAATCTGTATACTAGCTTATCCCTAAGGCATCTTGGGACATAAACCTGTAGGACGGCCAAGATAGAAAGTATTGATTCAATCTGGCCCTTCTCGTCCGAAGAGGATATCTCCTTCAGACTCCCTATTATGCGATCGGGATATCATGCCCAAATCCTTAACAAATTCATGATGAAGCTGATGAAGGATAGCTAGAGTTAAGTCTCAAAAGGGAAGATCCTTTCATTTGGAAGATGTGTAGATGAGATCCATTCGGGGGGGACCCATATGACCAACACCTAGGAACCTTAGGCTAAGTCTAAGGGAGCTAAGTCCTTCTGGCTTTGGACCTATGGAAGTCCAGGACTTTGAAGTATTATCGGCCCTCATAGTCACGAACCGACCGAAGGTGACCAAGATATTACGGTTACTTGTAAGGTTGACCGACATCGGGAGGTCTCCCTAGTGGTTATATGAACCTATATTACCAACTAAACCAAGATCCAAATCCACATCTCAAAGTAGCGAGAGCCACCGATCAAGAATGTTCAAGGGTTCCCTCAACCGTTAGATTTACACCGAGGTGACTTCGACAGAGTATCACTTCATAAGAAAGGAGATGCCATAACATCAAACTCCCCGAACGTCAAAGTTACGAAGTGAAGGAGAGACGTATATCTATTAATCTACGTGGCTGGATCTCTACCGTGAAACTTGAGGGATGTTAGAAGGCTGTCAGTCCAGAGTGACGTGGCATAGTGACATCACCCAGGGTGACATGGACCCCAGTTTGACATGCCACGTGTCACCTGGATTCATGCATATCACATACCCTATATAACTATTGGAACATGACATGTGTCACCCCCTAATGAGGGCACATGTCACCCCTGGACCCTTCTACGTGTCAGCCTCGGGTACTTGCCCGCCTAGCCAAAGTGGTTGGTGAAGTAATCGAAACTCCGAGAGTCCAGGACTTCGGGACTCCAGAGGGTTTGGGGTGTAGTATGGTAGAGAGACCAAAAAGCCTAAAGGCCAAAGCCATGTGGAAATATTACGTCATTTCAGAGGTTTGGGACTCTGGGTGGTCTCGTGCATAGATAGAAAAGAGGCATGAAGCGTCAAAGTATCGAAGAAACGAAGCGGAAAATTTTCCTCTACAATTGATATTATAAAGAGATTAGGGCCAGTCATGGGATCACATGGTGGATGGTCTTCCATTGTGGATGAAGGGACTTAGAGACAGTACGTGTGAGGTGGATCCACGTGGTATTTTCCCAATGAACATAGGGAGAACTTGGGAAGGGCATATCGTCCAGTCCGAAGCTCATATTTGAGCATGGAGGCAGTGGTTGGATAGTGATGGGAAAAAAGGACGTGATAGAAATACCAAAGTTAGGATTAAATTGAGATATTTAAAGAAAACCAAATTATGATGCACCGCCCCTTAAAAGATAATTTAGGGGTTGGGTGTGTTACAAGGATTATATGGTGGTTGGTCTACTAGAGGAACAAATGGTGGTCGATATTTTTCTTGTCGAGGAGATGATGACCAGTCTTATACTAGAGGAGAAGATGGTGGTTGATTTTTTATTAAAGGATGAGATAACAGTCAGTTTGTTGCTAGAGGAGGAGATGGTAGTTATTTTATTGCTTGAGGAGATGGTAGAGGTGGATGAGGACAAGGTCGAGGAGTACCATCCTCAACATAAAAATTAAAATTAAAATCTTGAGTAGCCCTCAACATCTTGAATAGTTTTGTCGAACTAACAACATGATGCATCAATAGTGTCATATCACAAGGATGACTCACCCATATCAGTGCAATATTAGGACCTTTCATGATCTCATGAGCTCATAAAATTACCACTCTATGGCAAGCCATCAATTCACATATCCAATCCATCACCTGCCAATAGACTTGAATATCATGCTAGGTATCTACACCTAAGATGACTCATATACTTCATCCATATCCTCATCATGTTGGTGATGTTAAAAAAACAGGATCGTGGAGCAATAAAATAAAAAAAATGCAGAAATAAAACACAGAAGATACACAATACAATAGAGACATAGATATACGTGGTTCACCCAGTGTGGGCTACGTCCACCAAAGAAATTTCCAGGTCCTTACTTTATCATTATCCAACAAATGAAGGGATACAACCTACAACACACCTGATGTAACTTCCTCTTCTTTCTCTCACAGTCTGCTTTGTCAAAATACAATATTCGCAATGATGCATAGTCACAATACATTTCCCTCATAAAAGAGGGTTTCCTTCTAGGGAAAAAAACCCTAACATAACTTCTACCATCAAATCTGCAATCTTATAATGAACGTTCCATATTTACAATGAAATTAAAATATACACTTACAAGGAAATTTTTCCTTCGGGGGCCTGATTGCCCACAGACCCCACAGAGGGGGTAACCCCCCTATGCACTCCCCCACGTGGAGGAGTGTACATTCTTCTGGGGTGTAAAGTCTTCATGGGGTGTAAACATGGCTGAAAACAAAGACCTCTGAATCAGGAAGATAATCAAGCTCCACAACCAACAGGGGAGGCACCTTCCCAACATGTATTCCATCATATGAAAAATAATATACAACAATAATTAGTCAATTTAAATAAAATATCACAATCAATAATATGTGTAAATTAAATAAGACAAAAAATATGCAACAAAATTAATAAAAGTAATAATAATATTCACATCTAGTGGCTCATCTTGACAAAATACGATATTTGGACATCCTTGCCAATCCATCCCTATGTGGGGGTATTTTACAATATTGAGGGCATGATCATTCTCACTAGATATTAAATCTAATAAATATGAATCAGTCGGCCTAGATTACCACTCCCGTTGAACCCCCTTCAGAAACAACTACCCCGACATGTGCATATGCACAATAGTCATCAACATAGGAGTGAGGAAGTTGAATGTTGATTGAGTGACCGAAAACCTCTCAAAAAATAAAGTAAATATATTTGAAGTAAATGGGAAGATAATCCTCCCACCAAACATAGCATGACAATGATCTAGATAAAAATATTTTTTTTTGAAAAGAATGGAAAACCACTTAATCAATCTAGGCCTCTAAACTAAACTATATACATAGTGCATCGTAAGGAAACTAATTTGATGCTCATTAGTGGTATCATTTGTGAGCATTGTCACCATAAGAGAAGAGAACCTAATCTCCTCTACACCATATGAATGTAAAGGAAATTAGCCACTAGGATTAGTGATGGATGCATTGACACATCTCTACAGATATGTCAATTGGCTCTCTCTCTCAATGCTAGGAAGTACATCAAGGAACTGGGGAAAATCCTCCCCTCTCCTAATGGCTTGATAATAAAATAAATATCCTCCTCTATGATCTAGTACCATAGCTCAAGATTGACCATAGAGACCTACATAGCATGATCCCAGTGATGGATAAACTACATCAACATGAGTGTGTTACCCTTGATGGATGTAACATACTAATAAAACTTGAGGAGGTCTACATTCCTCAAAATAACATGAGTTTGTATTGTAATAAGATGAGGGTACATGTCCCTCTCCCTCTTATAGGCCTCTCAGTCATATACAAAGTTGTATTTGTTGACTTGTTTCTATTACTATCATTGTCATTGTCTTTGATTCACATACAAATTTTGTTATGAATGTGTGTGTGTGTGTGTGTGTGTGTGTGTGTAAAACTCACCAATGTGCCTTATTAACATAGACATAGTGCCAATGGTGAATTTTTCTTATCAACACACTGTCATCGGTGCTCCTGATTAAATTTTAACACACCAACAAAGTCAACAAGATTATATTAACTATTATTAGTTATCAGTGTACCATATGTACAGGGGTAATGAGACTATGGTGATACACCTTGTATTCTTAGTCGCACCACACATGGTAGATTTATACAATATGAAACACACTAACAAGACAATAAAATTTCACTTCAAAATTATGATTATCCATATGCTTATGATGTAAGAAATCATTGATAATGGTGTCTCATTACTTTGACAAACACATTGACAAATTTTAAAATTTTAAAATTGGCTCAATGGTGCACTTAGAATACATAGGAGCACCACAATAGTGACTCCTATTTTCATATAGTGCACTAACGAAGCATGGGAATAATAATTACTAATGTTTGTCTTGATAAGTGCACTAGTGATGTATAAGAACTAGTGAAGTATAAGAGAATTGATGATGGTGCCAAAGTACATTTCCAAGAATGTTGATGATCTAGGAGGATCTGGATCGCTCAAAGTGATCCATGAGGATCCAAAATGCTCAAAAATTGATATTCTCAAATTATCTTTAAAATGACTTCAATGTGTATATCTCGGTGATATCTTTCCAAAAGCGCAAAAATCGGCTCAAACCGAGTTTGTATGAAGAAGTTATGGTCGGTCAACATTTGGTCAAAATAGGGAAAAACTCAAAGAGGGGTGCCACGTGGAAGACCCATAGGATTCCATGTGGTATGTCCGTATAGGCCATACAAATGACATATGTTGTCATGCTGACATCATCATGGTGATGTGGAAGCATGACAAGCTGCCATGTGTCACCAGGAAATCACATTTTTGAGGGTCCATTTGGACCAATAAAAAAGTGCAACATGTCATCTATACAGATGACATGGAAGGTACAGTTGGAAGCAAAGTGGAAGATCCGTACAAGTACATGTGGCATATAGGTGGACTAGTGAAATCATGATACGTGGACCAATCATAGAGTGCCACGTGGCACTCTCCGATTGGCCAATAATGGCTAAGGGAGAATCAAAATTTGTTGGAGGTCGAATGGAATAGAACCTGTGACCTATGGAGGAATATTTAGATATTCCAAAAAATATTCCTTAGTATTAACTACAAACCTCCTACCAAGACTCCATGCATGTTAGTTGTTATAACTAACATTAAATATTATATTTAATATTAAACCAATTTTGCCCAAGATTTTGATTGGCGGTTTGGATGACCTAGGGCTATTTAATGGGCACAAAAACCAATTCCTGAGACATGGAAATGCATACCAAAGAGAGGGAATGCATATAATTTCGTGCCAATTTCATAATTTTACCTTGTTTTACGTGCAAGAGGTGTCCCTCTTTTGGGTTTGTCTCATTTTGCGTGCCATGGAGTTCTTTGAGGGAAGTATAGGGTGTTTATACTTGTTTTTCACAAAATTTCAAGAGGAATGTGATGGTGATGTCTATTTTGTGTAAAAAGTGTATGTATGAAAATATTTAGTCCAATTTGTAAGGTATGATACCCATAGTCTCATTATGCATGAAAAAAGGGGTCTTTATGCACTGGTTCGTAACATAGTCAAGTTTATACTCGTTTTTCTCAAAATTCCGTGAGGAATTCAATAATGACCTATGTTTCTAGGATTGAGTAGAATAATTGAAGAGTGACATCAAATTTGGCATTGTAAGCCCATTTATTGTAACTTTGGCATTTTGAGAAGTAAAGAGTGGTCTCACTGATTGAAAAGGGACCTGGAGATGTAGCCTTATATGGGTGAACTCTGTTAAAAAATTGTTTATGTTCCATTTGAATTATTGTTGATATTACTTTACTTCATTTCATCATTTCATTTCCACAAGTTATTCATCAGTGTGATTGAAGTTTATGGATAAGTAGGACATTCAAATGTTATTTGCAAATAGTCAAAGACAATCTTCATTTTCCAAATCTGGTCATATTTTTATGTCTATTTATGAACTAATTGACATCTAAGGATTTTCAAACTAAATTGGTATCATAGTTTGTTGATATTTTGTATCAAGTTGGTATCACAACTCGTTTGGTATTTTCCGATCATGTGGTATCAGAGCTGGTTTTGACGTCTATTTTCAAGTGAATGCTTACAAGGTCGAAAACTCAAGCTTGGTGAATGATCGTTTGAAGAGTAAATTCCTAAGATTTGTTCGAGGAGTGAATTTTGAAAGCAAGAAATGACTTCAACAAAAGACAAGGATTATTCTAATCCAAATCCTTTCGTTACTGAAGAGGCATTATTTTTTGCGTTCATGGAAATGAAAGCCATGGTGGAATAAATGTATGAGGATCGAAAGAAGGCCAAGAGAACTGGTAGTGAAAGAAAAGGAAATCCACATAACTTTGAGAAGCATTCAAAGGGAAAAGGGAAGAGTAAGAAGAAAAATACAGTGAAGAAGGATGAAAATAAGAAGCCTACATTTCTCACTATGAGAAGAAAGAACATGATGAAAAGCATTGCTCAAAGTTCCTTCCAGAATTGAAGCCAAAGTGGGTTCAACCTAGAAAGGGTAAAAACAAGACCACAACCATAGTTCATGATCTCAGATTAGTTCAGGATGTCGGAGCACATTATGAGGATGAAACCAAGGTTATAAATATGGTCATGAAAGTTAAATATTGTGTTGCAAGTTTTAGTTTGCATACTTCTTCTACAAAGTCTAATGTAATTCCTGATGGAAGGAAAATAAATGACTTGTTTTATTTACGAGTTATCTCAAAGAACACTAATATTAATACATGTTTTGATAGTGGATCACAAGTGAATCTTATTTCAAAGAAATTTGTTCAGAGTTTGGGATTGGAAACTAGGCATCATTTGAGACTATATCCTTTGGGTTGGATTTGTGATAATTCTTAGGTACAGGTAACTAAGAAATGCAATTTACAGTTTAAGATCACATCCGGTTTCATTGATGAGGTAGAGTTAGATGTTGTTCCACTTGACATTTACGGGATGGTTTTGGAAAGTCCATACTTGTATGACAAGACTACAGGGAACATAACAAGTATCATATTTTCAAGGATGGGATTGAGTTCATTGTGAGAGCTCGTCAGATGAAGACGAATTTGACGATTGTCACTACAGGGAACATGCTAGCTAATTCTAGTATCCAAGATCCATATTTACAACCTATAGTTGAAAGTAAAACATGTACTTTGGTTGATGTCGTTCCTGTTAAGAAGGGAAAATATGTTGATGGTTCATTCTCTTTCGTATCTGTATATTTATTTTTGTTATTCAATCTAGTACTAATCAATAGAATATGATTGGATATTGCAACAATCAAAGGACGCGTTTGTGAATTTAAGGGAATGGTTAACTTGGTCAACAATGTTGTTTAAGTCTTCATTATGGTTGTGATGAGTCAGGTGCTCATTATTCAAGAAGGATGGATGGATGATATTGGATAAGTGAGGTGAAAGCATTCTCACTTTATTTATGAATGATCCATACTTTTGGAGGTCCAAAATTTCTTCAGTAGGGAGGTGTGATCTAGGAGGATCTAGAACGTGCAAAGTGATCCAGGAGGATCCAAAATGATAAAAAGAAATTAATATTCTCAAATACTCTTGAAAATGAATTCATTATGTAGAGCTCCTCGATAGCTTTCCAACCGTGTGAAAATCGCCTCAAACGAAGTTTGTATGAAGAAGTTATGGTCGGTCAAATTTTGGTCAAAAGAGGGAAAAGGTCAAAGAGGGGTGCCACATGGCAGGCCCACAGGATTGCATGTGACCTATCCATACAGGTTGTACAGATGAAAGATGAAGTCATGCTGACATCATCATGGTGACATGGCAGCATGACACGATGCCATGTGTCACCCAGAAATGACATTTTTGAAGGTCCATTTGGACTAATAAAAAGTGCCACATGTCATCCATACGGATGATATGGATTCCATATGATGATGTGTAAGCTATAGTTGGAAGCCAAATATAATATCCATACAAGTACATGTGACATACAGGTAGACTAGTTAAAGCATGACATGTGGACCAATCAAAGAGTGCCACATGGAATTCTCTAATTGACCAATAATGGCTAAGGGATAATCAAAATTTTGTGGAGGTTGAATGGAATAGAACCCATGACCTATGGAGGAATATTCAAATATTCCTTATTCTTAAACACAAACCTCCTACCAATATTCCATGAATGTTAGTTATTATAACTAACATTAAATATTATATTTAATATTAAATTAATTTTGCCCAAGATTTCGGTTGGTGGTTTGGCCAACCTAGGCCTATTTAATGGGCAGGAAAACCAATGCCTGAGACATGGAAATGTGTGCAAAGAGAGGGAATGCATATAATTTCATGCCAAGTTCATAATATTTTCTCGTTTTGCATGCCATAGGTTTCCCTCTTTTGGGTTTGTCTTGTTTTGCATGCCATAGAGTTCTTTATGGGAAGTATAGGGTGTGTATACTCGATTTTCTCAAAATTTTGAGAGGAATATGATGGTTATGTCTATTTTGTGTAAACATTCTATGTATGGAAAGTATTATCCCAATTTTTCATGTATGAGACCCATAGTCTCATTATGCATGCAAAAATGGGTCTTTAAGCACTAGTTCAGAACATAGTCAAGTTTATACTCATTTTGCTCAAAATTTCATGAAAAATTAAATAATGACATTTTTTCTAGGATTGAGTAGTAGAATTGAAGAGTAACATGAAATTCGGCATTCTAATCCCATTTATTGCAATTTTTTCATTTTGAGAATTAATGAGCGGTCTCACTGATTGAAAAGGGACCCAAGGACGTAGCCCAAGATGGGTGAAATCCATTAACAATTTTTTTATGTGGCAATTGAATTGTTGTTGATATTACTTAAATTCATTTCAACATTTCATTTCCACAAGTTATTCATCAGTGTTATTGAAGTTTATGGATAAGTAAGACATTCACATGTTATTTGAAAATAGTCAAAGACGATCTTCATTTTCCGAATCTGGTCGGATGTTTATGTGTATTTATGAAATAATTGAATCTAAGGATTTTTGTGTTGAATTGGTATCATAGTTTGTTGATATTTCGGATCAAGTTGGTATCATAACTCGTTTCGTATTTTCAGATCAACTGATAATCGTGGAAAAATATATAATCTACAATTGACATTGTGGAGGGATCAATAGGTACAGATTCACTGAGAACAATGTCTATGTACATTTCCTAGAGTACCAACAAATTCTAGAAAATTTTAAAATTAATATTTCTCTCAATGGTGCACTTATAATATATAAGAGTAGCACCAATAGTGCCTCTTGATATTACAAAGAGCATAAAAAAAGAGTCGTATATTTTATATTTTTGGGTTTCAGTGGTATTCTCTAGGTAATGGGAACATCATTCACAATGTGTCCTATAAATAAACAAGATGCACCACATAGGTCAATGCAAAGAAAATGATTTGAATGTACTGCATGAAATTAAAAAAAAAAATAGAATTTAAATGAGATAACAAAAAATTTACCTCATATCTTCCCTTGCAAGGAAGCATAGTTGTCACATAGATTAAAAATGAAAATATGGTACTTTTTTTGCAAAATTTGGAAACAAACCAAATCCACTAGTGAGCAAAGAAATCAAGGAATTTGGAAACACAGTAACACTAACAACAAGGTGTTCATATCAGGTTGCTGAGAATAGATGCTTGTATGGTTTGAATCACCATAGCAATGTGAAAATGAAATTATAGTTTGGTATTCTTATTTTTTTATTTTACCCCTGATATTTAGATGCACCAATGTGATCATATGTTTAGGTTGCACTACTAGGTTTTTAAAGTTTAGTGAGTGTTCTATTTGTTGGTACACATTGATGCATGTATAAATTATTAAGTGCATTAGTTAGTTTTGTTATTTCTTCTAATAGAAACCAATATTTTGTTAAAATTTCTAAATTTCAATTGGTGCTTCTTACATATAGACACATCGGTGCACTTCTAGTGTAAAAATGCACCAGTTAGTTGATGTTTTACCATGCATTGATAATTCACTACTACATATGGGCGGATTATTCCACGAAATATTTCCATGTTTCCATTACTTTCATGTTTTTTTTTTAAATTGGGCGGGATTTTCATCGCTATTTCCACGAAATTTCGTCGCTATAGCGATGAGTATGGTTTTTTTTAATTGGGTAGGATTTTCGTTTCTATTTTCACGAAAGTTCGTCGCTATAGTGACGAGTATTGCCTACCTCAAAAAGCATTTGCTACCACACGTGTCTTGCAATGGCTAGTTGACTTTTTGCAGGTCAACTCGTGCATTTTCGTCGCTATATCGACAATAATTGATCTATATATACCTAACTTTAAGAGACTCTGTGACACATTTTCTATAGTTGCGACACTGTTCGTAGCTTTGTTTGAGCTGCTTATTTTTCCCATCACCCACTGGTTGAACAAATCCAATTCTCGATCTACATAGCTTGGATTTTGAACTTGCAAGGTTAGTATGTTTATTTATTTATTTATTTACATATACTCATTTAACTTGTAAATTTTTGTTCAAATGAAATTTCATGTAGCTTGGTTTTTCCTTGATAATATATTATAT
>JZKD02S2261939.1:296778-310385 GCA_000966675.3 Picea glauca
GTAAGAGGACTTCTTAGAAGGTTCTACTTCTAGAAGATTCCTCCTCTAGAATGTTCTTAGGTGATGGTAGCACTATATAAAGGGGTTCAAGCGATGTAATGAGACATGAAGAGAAGTATTTTATTTGGAGAGGTAGCTCAATAGGAGGATGCCCCCTCGAAGAGGCAAGTGAACAAGAGAGGATCCCTTCCATAATAGGATCCATTGTATGGTGTTGCCCTACCTGAAGGGTTTGATATAATAAAGTTGTGTTTTTCTACATTGTTCTTCTATATCTATTGTGGTGTTTTTGTATTCAGTATTGGTACTTAACACAATTATAGAGAAGGAAGCAAGACATGTGGGAGCAGGATGGCCTCTCTTCCGTAAACGAGGAAGAAGGGAGAATTACCAATGGAGGCTTTTGGAGTTACCCTATCAGCCCAAAGTTCCTTGTACAATGCATTGTGCCAATTCTTGTGGTTTTCTGACACTATCCTTTTTATAATCTTGATCACATTCTTATTTGTTGAATCGACCAAACCATTCCCTTGAGGGTAATAGCTGGAAAAGTACTTTACTTTAATCCATTTTTCTAGAGATAAAACATTCATATCTAGGGAAAAAAAATAAGAAGCATTGTCAAAAACCAGACATTCGGGAATTCTGAATCGAGTGATAATATGGGAGTTCAGAAATGACACTACCTAATTCATATTGACTACCTTTAATGGTAAGGATTCAGACCATCTCGTAAAATAGTCAATTATCGTGAGAATTTACTTGTGTTGCTATGAGGAAGGGGGGTTGATTGGTCCTATAATGTCTAGGCCCCACTACTGAAAAGGTGTGTCTACCGTAATAAGCTACAAAGGAAAAGTTGTTTTCTTCACCCGCCCAACAACCTTTTGATAGATTACACATTTGCAAGACAAAGTGTGAGCATCATTAAACAAGGTAGGCCAGTAGTAACCATCCCTTAACACTTCGTGGGAAGTGGTATATCCACCAAAATTACCCACGGCATCACCGAAATGAAGTTCATCCAACACCCTATCGGATTCCTCTTTTTCTAAGCAATGCAGAAAAACACCTTCAAAATTCTTTCGAATTAATATATCATTAATTAATTGGAAAGATGCATATTTGAGCCTTAATGCTCTTCTGTGTTTTTGATCAATATTACGAGGACAAGATCTGTGCAGAAAATAAAATATGATATTCTCATACCATGAATTGGTCACAATTTGTGCACAACAGATTTGTTTTTCATCATGTTGATTTACAGTTGATGTATATATTTGACTTTCTAATTTATCAACTGAATCAACTACTAATTTACAATGGCTTTGACCTCTAACAATTTGTGCAGGTACTATTTCGAGGTCATATTCATGAAGCGATGTCATCCAATTTTCCCTTTTCTCTCCCAACTCTTTCTGCACTAACAGATTTCATACAACAGGGTAAGGAACAACAATTTTTGTCCTGGTTTTTAATAGGTAGGACCTGAAATGTTTAACATCTTTAAAAGCAGTGTACGCCTACTGATCTACTGTGGGGTAATTTAGTTCTTCTCCTTTAAAGGAAGAGCTCATAAATGAAATGGGTATCTCATTGCTTTCAACATTTTTCTGTGTGAATACAGTGACATAAGATCTATCAGATGCAAAAGTATATAATTCAAAATCCTAGGAAAAATTAGGGCTCATCAGGGAAGGTGCCTCGATTATCGATTTTCTAATAGAATCAAAATCTTGACTCTCTTTCGGTCCCCATCTATATAACACATCATTTTTAAGAAGATTTTGTAGAGGTGTTACCATTTCAGAAAATCTTGGGACAAATCGTCTGACAAAATTAATTTTACCCAAAAAGGATTGCATGGCCTTTTTGGACGAAGGAGGGGGAAGGTTGGCAATGTATTGGGTTCTTTCTGGATCAATTATCACTCCATATTTAGAAACTATAAACCCAAGCAATTCCCCTTGTTCTACTGCAAAGACAGATTTTTTAGGATTGAGTAAAATGTCGAACTTGCGACATCGTTCTAACACAGCCTTAAGATGAGACAAGTGATCTTTCTTTTTTTTGGAAAAGACAGTAACATCGTCTAGATAGACCACAACCGATTGATCAATAAGGCAATGAAAATCAATGTCCATTGCTCTCTAGAAAGTGGCACCAACATTTATCAATCCGTAAGGCATTTTTCTGTAGGCGTAGGTGCCCCATGGGGTACAAAAAGTGGTTTTCAACTAATCTGACGGAGACATAAGGACCTGGTTATATCCTGAAAAACCATATAATAAAGATAGTCTTTCAGAACCAGATACTTGTTGAAGAATTTGTTCCATTGGAGGAACGAGGTAATTGTCGTTATCAGATGCTCAGTTTAAATTGCGAAAGTCGACACAAAGTCAAATTTTTCCACTCTTCTTCCTTACCGGGACTAAGTTAGATACCCATTGAGTATGCCTAACTGGAAAAATGATATTCATGGTGATTAATTTATTAAGTTCCTTTTTTACGGTGGGTTCTAGTTTAGGATGCATTTTCCTCAATTTTTTCTAGAAAGGCTAAGTTTGGTATTTCATAGGAATTACATGTTGTATGATGTTTGGGTCAAAATTATTTAAATCATCATACGTCCAAGCAAATAAATCTTTAAATTATTTGAATTTTTTTATAAAAGAAGACATTTCTTGTTCAGAACACACCTTTCCCAGATTGATATTTTGAGGATGATCTTGCATTCCTAAATTTACAGTTTCGTACAACAATGAGGAACTGTTTGTTTTATAATTGACTATCCCTCTAAACTTGTCATGTAGATCATAAAAATTTTCTAATATGACAACAGATTTGGGAATAGAGTTTACCATCTTGGATGATGATTCTGCAGATTGAGGATCGGATATTACCATGAAATCTCGAAGATTTTCGTCATGAGTTCTTTCATCCATTACTGCGTGTTGGAAGGTTCCTTCCATGTGAAAAAAATTGATGATCTGTTGGTCATCATCAAATACTCGTCAGTTTGTGATGTTGTCAGGAATCGATGGCCTGAATAACAATTCGACCGAGAACGTGTTAGGAGAAAGACCTTCAACAGACAACAATTTAGAAGCAACATTAACTAGTAAATCAACTTCTGAATTACTCATCCTAGGAATGGAATTTATATTGAATGCTAGAAATTTGTGCATTAAACCCCATACCTCAATTTGGGAATTATTCAAATGCGATGACAAACAATGCATTGCATTTATTACCTGTTTGACTATGATTTCAGAGTCACTGAATATGACCAATTTTTGCACATTCATATTCAGTGCCTTCATCAGTCCCTGCAGAAGTGCTTTGTATTCTGATGTATTGTTAGTGCATTCAAACTCCAATCGACAAGAAATAAATGCTTTATTACCTGTGGGATCGATAAGCACACAACCAGCACCTGCCCCTTCCCAAGATTTGGATCCATCAAAATATAAGGATCATATTTGTTTTTCATTGGCAATGTTCGGTGTACTTGGCAAAGTTGTTGTCTGAGTATAGGTGGTTACTTTAGATTGATATTCTGGGTTGGTGATGGAGGAAATTTTAGTCATAAAATTACCAAAAAAGGTATTCATTCCCTACAACTCAATCGAATTTGCAGCAGTAATAAAAGGCTCATTTGGTTCATTTAGATATCTCACCATGTACTTGAGGTAACATTCTCTGTTTATTCTGATCTTGCTGGGATGTCCATTTTTTGGACGACATAAATGAGACTAGTCCATAGAAAAATAGTTTTGTAACTATTCTGACCAATCTCTACTAAAAAATAAACCATAAACTTTAGGAATGTCAACAACAATAATATCAATTACTTGGTGAACCTTGGGATTGGATGATAATCTTATCAACACATTTTTAAGTTCACCAATGACTTTGACATTTGTTCGATCTAACTGTTAGATTAGAAGGTTTTAATTCAACATTAATTTTATGACACATGGGAAAATGAATTACATTTGACAAGGCACTATAATAAACCATACATTTATGTACATTCCTATTGAAAATTTTGAAAGTTAATAAAAAAGGAGGCACATTTTTTCATGAAGAAACAACAAAATTCTGCTGATTTTTTATGGTTGTACCTGAAACAGTTTTATCTAAATTACCTACAGTTTTTTCTGATGTGTCCCTTTTATCCTGATTTTCAGATGACTTTTTACCTGGGATATCTTTAGCTTTGTTTGAGTTAGCTTCTGCTAATTTCTTGCTAATAAGATCATTCTTTTTATTATTTTCCGCAATGCTTTGGAGCATTTTATGTAGGGTAAGTGGAAATTTCAGCAATTCAAAAACTGAAATATTTGCCCTTAATTTTTTAAGATCTTCAACTAAATCATACTCTAAAACTGGGGCAACAAAGTTTTGTCTCATTTTTAGTTTTCTTTGGTTGTTTTGAAACCACATTTTTACTTGTTTCGGGTCAAGGTTTTTTTTGTGATTTACTTCTAGTGTTATAGGGATGAATAGTTTCAAAGTTTGCTTGAAAGATGTTGTCCGAAAAGTGCCCGAAAATGGGAGGAGATGAGTCCTCCTTATCAGGTGTTTCTTCCTCACCTACATCATCATGATTTTCAGGAGGAGAAGAAACAAAATTGCCATGTTCTTCCAATATTATTTGCAAATCATATTGTAGAGCTTCAAAGTTTAGACCGTCTATGGTCGGGTTTGGCCGGTTTGGAGGAAAAGATTTTCTAAAAGGTGGTCTGAAACCTCCTTTACTTGTAGATGACTCAATAGATCTTTTCAAGTCAATGAACTGATTGGATAATTTCTGGAAATCTTTTTGCAAACTTTCCAAGTCTAATGTTTCTTGTTGAATTTTAGCTTGAGGAGGCCTAGTGAGAAGTTCTATTTTATTTTTAGAAGATGAAGTTGATTCAGCCTCACTACTTAGATTATCTTTTAAGATCAGAATGTCCTTCTCAATTAGGAATTCCTCCTCAAAGGCTTCTAATAATTTTTTCTTTTTGGACCTTTTAACTCATATGGATATATTGTTATGCATGACTTTAGTATAGTATGCAACAATTAGATTTTCTGCTAGCATTGAATCTACAAGGATTTTTTTTTTAACGTTAGGAATCTTTGGTTGAAATCCTTAACCTTTTCTTTAGGGTTCATTTTAAAACTAGAGAGTTCCATTACTAAAAATTACAGAGATTTATCGTCTCCAAATTTTTCTAGAAAAAAGTTTTCAAACTTGTCCCAAGAGACATTGGTCTGAGTCTATTGTGCAAAGTACCAAGTTGAGGCATTTCCTTCAAAAGTGTAAGGGAATAACCTGCACACAACATTTCTGTGTTCAACACTTCAGAGTCTAACATCTAACATGAATTTCTTAATGTTATCCTCAACTGATTGCTTTGAATCTAGATCAAATTTGGGTAGCCATTTCTCTGGATGTTTGGCCAATGGGTGTTGGGGTCCAGGTATTGCCATGAAATCTTGATCGAGCCAAGTCCTGGCTGGATTATTTTGGTTTTCCATGGGATTTGGTGGAGTTGAAGGTTGATATGGTTTAGATGAGGAACTACCTTCGTCTAAGGATTCCCCCCCTGAAGAAGGTGGAAAAGAACTAGGTGGGGATGGTGGGATACCAAATCCTCCAACACCAAGGATAAGTGCTTCAGCAAGATTGGTAATATTACCACCTACGGGGTTTTCGTGCAAACCAGTGTCTTAAGGTTGTTCTTGAATATTTGTGAAATCAAGAGGTTGGTTAAGTTGTCTACCAGGTTGTCATATTCAAGATAAAGCACTCTGAGTTCTTATAATTGACTGGAAAAAAAATTCTTGGATGTTAATCCCCTGAGGAACTGGTGTCACTGGTTCGACGAGAATGTCAGGGGCAGTTTTTGAGGTAGTAACTAGGTTGAGTGTAGCGTTATTGTCTGAGATACTACACGTTATGATAGGAGAACGATTGTTTGGGGTGTCTTACGACCTCCAAGTGACATCAATCAATTTCAGGCCCTCCTTCTAGTGCAATTTGTTGACGAGCGTTTATGACACACCATCAACCATAAGGATAGATCCAGATTAGGGTTGTCTATTTAACCCAATCAGTTTGGTATGATCTAATATGATGGGTTTTATGGCTCTGTTAGCCATTTAGGGTCTTAAGAACAATGAAAAGAAATAAACTAACTAACAATAAGTTTCTAGCAATCGAAGTACTAATTACAAAATGTTGAGGTGATAGTGTTAATGTACAATTATTATATACAATTTACAAGGTTTAAATAAAATCTTGCAAAAGTAATTGATTGAGATAAAGTTTCTAAACAAGATCAAGTATGAACATAAACCTTTCTAATGTTTACAATATTAAACTAATAAACATTGAATGAATATGATTGCAGTGACATCATGAAAATAGACAAAGATAATTAATATCTGAATAATGCAATCATCCTTCATTCATATATAAACAAAATTAAATAAAAGAAAACAATTCATATACTAACCTCTAACTGATCAACAATAATAAACTAAGTTCATCTCTCTGCACTATGGGAGCTCCTATGTGTCCTGTATTTAGTGGAAACCTATGACATAAACAATCGTAATAATTCCTGAAGAAATTCAAGGAAGGGTTTCATGCTTTGGAGTGAATTTATAGAAGAAGAAAGATAACTAATTATATATCCTATGACCTAGAGATAACCAATAGTTGAGGATGAAATAAATCTCAATATTGGGTAGTAATGTTATTAACCATTTAACATCATAAGTAAACTCAAAGATAACTAAATAGTTGATCGATCACAGGTAACAAACTAGACCAGCAAATCATGGACAACATTTAGATAATCAAAGATATGAAATATCACGTGAAGATAAGACTAAATCTAAATCAACACAAGTAACATTTCATAACATAGAAATTATAGGAGAATATAATGAAACAAACATTGTACAGTTTACATAGGTCTAAAGCCAACAACAAATTGCTTTCCCATATCACTTCCAAAATTATATGTCCATTCTATGATCCAGAAAAACATGTCCCTTAACACCAAGAAAAAAAATCTATTTAAACATGTCTTGGATCAGTTACCTCTTATCATACAAGATAGAGGATGATCCCTGAAAATAAGTTTGTTTTACAAAAATAGAATAACAAAAGGATACTCCGGTAGGAGTCTTTACATAAAAAATAATTACATTAATGACATTGTTTTTTTCAAAAATGGGAAATTACTAAGCTATTGAACGCTCAACCCATGATTCCTTTTCTTTAAACATAGCATTATCATCTTCTGTTTACTTGAAATGATAAAATGAAATCAAATTTTAGATAATAATACAAACAAAAAATTTAAAATAGACTGGCTACAAAATCTTTCGATTCTGTAGCTAGTCTCGAAATAAAAATAAAATCCGAAGTGAATCTATTTATTTTTTCTCAAACTGAATCAAATCAACAAAATAAAAATAAAATATTTACCATTTCAGAGATTTGATAAAGAAGCATCTGATAAGTCTGAATTTATGATGGTGTTGAAATTTGTTGAGTTTTTAATAATCCCATTACCAAACCACTTAATCCTCTTGTTTTCCCTATGAGCGTTCGATCAAACACAATCTTTCAAGTCGTCATTCTCCCTCTCGATCAAAGAGTTTTTTGCTACCATTTGGTTTAATTGGGATTGAATACAGGGGATATCCTGGTAATATCTCTCAACCCAATCAAGACAATTTTCACAATGAACTGGCTCTATGGTAGGCAAAGGTGGAGCCTGTTTTGCAGAGGGAAATTTAGTTTGTCCTGTGATTTGGTTCAGATCGTATTGTATACCATAGAAACCCTCTTGTTTCTTTAGGAATGGTGGAAGATTAGAAATGAAATCAAACTGTATTTCATTATTATAGATATCGTTACCTAGAATCCGGTCATCGACATCTTCTTGAGCAATTAAAACTTCAATTTCATCCTCAGAAAAAAAATCATCAACCTCGATCACAGGGGTCGATTTCTCATTATCACGTTGTTGATTTCTCAATTTTCTAGATATGAGTCGGCCTAGTCTCTTATTTTTAAATTTTACATATGGACTACTTTGCTTTTTACACCTTCTCTTTTTATTGACAATTGATTCATTTAAAACAACCTGAATCGGATGATGAGTATGAAAAACAAGAATCCTATCCTTTAAATCATCTAAAACTTCCTCCAAAGACTTTCTGGCAATGAAATTGCATCGTGGCTTCTAGATAGAAACATAGGTTTGATCTATGGATGCATGGCCTTATTGTGGATTAAAACATAGGTTTTTGATAGTGGGGTTAGATCGGCATGCACTGTGGTTTTCATCGAGATGCAAAGGTGGTTCTATTACATTTTCAAGAAGGGTAAAATTATTTCTAAACAAGAATTTTTCCCAAATTTCCTCAGTATTAGACAGATGCAAAACCACGAGGATTCGGATGAGGCCATGTTGAAATAGGCTTGACTGTGGGTTTAGTTTCTATCTATGATAGAACTTAGCCATTTTTTGTAAGCTCCTATGCAGATAAAAATACACATTCAACTTAAAACCTAGAAAAACCATCAGTAATCGGATATGATACAATAATACCAGACCATATCTACCTTCACATGTATTAAATTGTTGCAGCATTAAGAGAAATCCATTCCATCGGGGTTTGAAAAGATAAATTGGTGTACCTTTTGGACAAAAAAATGATTTCTTGGAGGCCATGAGTAAATTCCAGGGCACGCCTTCGATTTTGGTGTTTTTAAATCATTGATCTCCCTCTCGGGATAGTCCTGTAGCTTCTGCAATGGAACCCTTGGTCACCTCTAGCTGTAAATCCCCAATATTATCCCTAGTTTCATCAAACATCTGAGTGAAATCTTGGGCCACAATGAGGTTGAAACCCTTAAATCATCTGATGAAACCATCCCAGTCATACGCCACAATGTCGTCCACAACATTGCCATGAGAGAAGAGATATTGTGAACCATTTTGATCGATCCTCACCACGAGCGCCAGTGATATGTTCACATAGAAACAACAAGGGTAGAGAGAGGTGAGTTGTGTTCTCCAACACATGAAAAGTAGGATGAGGTATGCATAATCAGGAGAAACACGATACCTAAGGATTTAGGAAGCTACCATGACAACCATTTGAAGCATTGAGTGGGTAGTAACCATAGGACACGCAAAATAGGAAACCACTCTGTGAAATGAATGCTAAACCCAAAGCACCAAAAGTTACCACTTGCAACATTGAATGCAAGCATAAGCTATGCAGGACGAAGGGGTGATGCTCAAAGGTAAGTGTGCCAATCTTGTACAAGGACGACAAGATCGTGATACAACTGCTAGGGGTAGTATTCATATTTCGAATTAACCCAAAGTTATTCTAAGTGCGCAATCAAGCATATGTCAAATGTGAAAACCATATAATCAAAGATAGAAATGACTAAGTCATATCTCCCAAGGTGGATAACTCAAGTGTTATGGTAATGGATCAACAAATGAAAATGATAGGCTTACAAACTTTAAGGTTTATAAAAATATAGATGCCCTTTAGGTGTAATCCCATTTGTAAAAAGAAAAATCCGCAAGCTGTATGATGACCACTCAAACCAAATTTTGTTCTAATTTCATGATTTCAATCATGAAATTAAACAAAACAAATGATAGATTAAAAAAGATGAACTCTTACACACAGCTAGGCCAATGAGTCTTCTCAAAGCCAAAAAGATAGAAAATTTTGCAAGGAGAAGGAGGCAGCTACAGAAAAATTTATCCCTTGGCGACGACATTTTACCATGATAAAATTTGACAAGAATTGTTGGTTTCCAACACAACAGTAACCTATGAATGGGGCCAATGTTCAAATTCTTTCAAAATGTTTCTATATGCATTGAAATTTGACATGGGTAGATTGTTCACATGCCTTAATGATATGGAAGGGTTTCTAGACTCAAATATATAGTACTAGATGTGTGAACATGTGTATTGTCAATGAATTTTAAAAGGAACAACGAACAGACATTGTACTAGCTCTAGACATGGGCAATGGTGACCTATGAATGGGGCCAATGTTGAAATTTTTTCAAATTGTTTATGTATGAACTGGAATTTTACATGGATAGACTATTTGCATGCATTAATGATATGGGAGGGTTTCTGGACTAAAATTTGACTCACACAACCACTTGTTTCCATCATCAATTCATCATGTAAACCATAAACCCTATTTTTCTTTCAAAGTACATAAATAGCTTGACACAAGTTTTAAGTTTGCATCAATCTTTCTTCATTTTTATTTCAGGTTATACATTGTATATACAATGTATGTGTGTCATAGTTGTGATGAAAAATACCTCTTTTGATTCTTTGTTTAATCAACACTATAAAAATAACTTTGATGAATGGCCCATGTGACCCTAAGGAAATTTATATGATATTGTACCTTGTCGTTTGACCCTAGAGCATTCCTTGGACAACCATGAGAACCATACTTCATGTTACAAATGCATTTGAAATGACCATTGTTATATCATATATTGCAGGTGTGATTCCATAAATCCCTAGGCATGGACCATAAATCCATATTTTTCATTGATTGCTTAATCAACACCATAAAAATACTCCCTTGCAGTACTAGATGCGGGGACATGTGTACTGTTGAACGAATTTTACAAGGAATAAGGAACTGAAATTGTTCTAGGACTAGACATGGTTAACAGTGAACTATGAATGGGGCTAACATTGAAATTTTTTCAAACTATTTATGTGTGCACTGAAATTTGACATAGATAGACTATTTGCATGCCTTAATGATATGGGAGAGTTTCTGGACTCAAATTTGACTCACACACCCACTTTCTTCCATCATTAATTCATCATGTAAACCATAAACCCTATTTTTCATATGTTCTAGTAGATATGTTAATGATTCCTAATTTCATATTTGTATTTGACTCAAGGTACAAATAGCTTGCAAAGTATCAAATTTTAATTTCAAGTTGATAAATCAAATATGAAATGAATCCTAATTAAAACCATCAAGTGTTGGAATTTGTCATTTAAGTGTAGTGTCATGTAGTTATCTTTTAAAACATAGAGAGAGTAGTCTCTATAGAAGTAGATCAATATATTGGTATTGGATTCTCTTCTAAGATGATGTTGATATTTTTTCATGAGTATTTCTTCATTTTTATTCCAAGTTCTACGTTAATATTGTATATACAATGTATGTGTGTCATAGTTGTGATGAAAAATCCCTCTTTTTCGTTGATTGCTTAATCAACACCATAAAAATAATCCCTTGTAGTTCTAGATGTGGAGACGTGTGTACTGTCGAACGAATTTTACAAGGAACAAGGAACGAAAATTGTACTAGGACTAAACACGGGCAACAATGACCTGTGAATGGGGCCAACGTTGAAATGTTTTCAAACTATTTATGTATGCACTGGAATTTGACATGGATAGACTATTCACATGCCTTGATGATATGGGAGGGTTTATGGACTCAAATTTGACTGACACACCCAATTTATTCCATCATAAATTCATCATGTAAACCATAAACCCTAATTTTATTTCAAAGTACACGAATTGGTTGATGCAAGTTTTAAGTTTTCATCAGTCTTTCTTCATTTTTCTTTCAGGTTCTACATTAATGTATATACAATGTATCTATGTCATAGTTGTGATAAAAAATCCCTCTTTTTCTTTGATTTCTTAATCAACACCATAAAAATACTTCCTTGCAGTACTAGATGTAGGGACGTGTGTACCGTCGAATGAATTTTACAAGGAACAAGGAACAGAAATTGTACTAGGACTAGACACGAGCAAAAATACTGACCTGTGAATGGGGCCAACGTTGAAATTTTTTCAAACTGTCTCTGTATGCACAAAAATTTGACATGGATATACTATTATCATGCCTTAACGATATGGGAGGGTTTCTAGACTTAAATTTGACTCACACACCCACTTTATTCCATCATCAATTCATCATGTAAACCATAAACCCTAATTTTCTTTCAAAGTACACAAATTGGTTGACACAAGTTTTAAGTTTTGATCAGTCTTTCTTCATTTTTATTGCAGGTTCTACATTAATATTGTATATACAATGTATATATGTCATATTTGTGATGAAAAATCCCTCTTTTTCATTGATTGCTTAATCAACTCCATAAAAATACTAGATACGGACAACAATGACATGTGAATGGGGCCAACATTGAACTTTTTTCAAATTGTTTCTGTATGCATTGAAATTTGACATGGATAGACTATTCACATGCCTTAATGATATGGGAGAGTTTCTGGACTCAAATTTGACTCACACACCCACTTTCTTCCATCATCATATCATCATGTAAACCATAAACCCTATTTTTCATATGTTCTAGTAGATATGTTAATGATTCCTAGTTTCATATTTGTATTTGTCTCAAGGTACAACTAGCTTGCAAAGTATCAAATTTTAATTTCAAGTTGATAAACCAAATATGAAATGAATCTAAGCATCATTTGATATCGTCGCAAGAGAGACGAATGTAAATAATCTTGTGGCGAATTAGCTATCCTATTGACAAAAACATTATGTCGATAGTATAGCTAATTCGTCGCAAGAATGTGTCTTTTAATGGTGTTACATGGTTTTCAAGGAGTGTAGGGCTTATATGGTGCAATGTAGTGTAGTCTATAAGAACAATCTATATCCCAAACCTCAAAATGGATAGTACCATATCTTGTTCATAAGACAAATATTATTTGTATGTTTCATTTGTGGTGGCTCAAGCCCTCACACATGATGCATGACAATGAAATGTAACAATTTGACTATTGAATGATAATATTATGTCACCCATGGTTAAGGAAAGAACATAAGGTTCTTAGGTCCTATTTGAATCTTCTTAGAATTGAGATTCATTACATAGCCCTTGAAAAAAGACAAAAGACTTATGTAGCAGATATTTGGTCTTTGTGTGGGACATTTTATGCCATTAATATGTTTTGTACAAAAATTATGGATCTTGGGGACTACACCATGGTCAAGGGACAAAAAAAATTAGAACCTTAGGACTAAAAGAAATATTTTGAAGTTTAAGGGCCATGAAATATGCCTCAAACAAACATGTAGAACCTTTGTAAGGTACAATTTTCCTTTGAGTGGGATATGGATGCCATAAGAATTTTTTCACACTACATATGGGAGTCAAGGCTTATAACATCATTGATGGAGGAAAACAAGGGCTTTAGGCTGTAAAAAAACATTTATTTTACTTAATGTCGATGAATAAGGGATCCTACACGGAGGTGAAATATCCCCTACGTGTGTCTTGTGTGGTTGTACAAAGACTACATAACAAATCTCAACGAGTAGATTGAAATTGGGCCTAAGTATATTATGTTCTTTCCCTGACCATGGGTAATATGCAAAGTGCCATATGTGATGTCCAAAATGTTAGGGCCCTAACCCGCACATAGGTAGAACAATATATTCGGATGTAATAAAGGTCAATATTAATAAGGCCTTTCAATAAAATAGAATAAGGCGGATGTAAGAAGACCTAATAG
>JZKD02S2261939.1:330539-341691 GCA_000966675.3 Picea glauca
TGAAATTTCATTATTTATTTTCTGATATTACTGTAATATTTCATTTTTTTAATGTTACAGGTGAATTTCATAACTTTTGTTGATTGATTTATTGTGTCAACTTATGTCCAGGGTGACCATGGAAATGCACCCGCTATGCCTCAGCAGGTAAATGTTAAATATAGTAACAACTTATGACTACAACAACTAAATTTATGAAATTTCATTATTTACTTTCTGATATTAATGCAATATTTCATTTTTTAATGTTACAGGTGAATTTCATAACTTTTGTTGATTGATTTATTGTGTCAACTTCTGTCCAGGGTGACCGTGAAAAATCACCAGCCACATTTGTCCAGGGTGACTGTGGAAATGCACCCACTGTACCTCAACAAGTAAATGTTAAATATAGTACCAAATTATGACTACAACAACTAAATTTCTGAAATTTTATTATTTATTTTATGATATTACTACAATATTTCATTTTTTTAATGTCACGGGTGAATTTCATTACTTTTTTTGATTGATTTATTGTGTCAACATATGTCCAGGGTGACCGTGGAAAATCACCTGCTACATTTGTCCAGGGTGATCGTGGAAAGGAACCTAGTGTGCCTCAACGAGTAAATGTTAAATATAGTAATAACTTATGACTACAATAACTAAATTTGTCAAATGTTAAAGTTCATCTCATTAATTTTATTCATCAATGTATTGTGGCATGGTCAACGTGGGAAGGCACCCACTGAGGATCTTGATGAGGACAAAATATTTTATTCCATTGAACCAATAGCAACTGTCACGAAGGCCTTGAAGAAGGAAAACATAAAATATCTAGGTTTGTTTCACAAAAGAGCCCTGACACAGGAGGACAGGCAAATAATTGCAGAGCTACGAAATCTAATAACTAATTTTTGGGTGAGTGGCATATTCACATATTTTTATCATCTATGACAATTTCATATTTTTTTTTTTGTTTTATATTTTCTATATGATCTGATAAAGTAAATTTGTTTGTTTGTAAGAGTTTTTAAACCCCATGCCCCGGGAACCTGTCGAGCCTACAATTTCTATAAGTAGCAGTGATGGTCCAATGCAACAAAAAAATCAGCATATAGAAGTAAAAGTGAGGATTTTTGACACTCCTGAGGTTCCCCTCGAATCCATTGATGAGTGCAATGATGTTGACCGGCATGACACGCCAGAGCATGATGACGCAGAGCATGGGACTCCACATGACTTCGGAGATGAACATATTGTAGATGGAGAGGAAGCTATTCATGGAGCAACATGAATTAAAAGCACCGGATCACTAGATCTCACCTCTCTGGTGGATGACGCATGTGTTTCAATCAATATTTAGAAGATTGCAGGTATTTGTTAATTAATTGATTCATTTTTATGATGAAATTGAAATGGACATTTGTTGAGATTATTATAAATTAATGGATAACATGTTTCTACAAGAAACAATGTTTCTATAGGAAACAATGTTTTCTATAGAAACTTGAATGACAAACAATTGGAGTTGTTTGGCCCCACAATTTTCACATGGTGGAATGGAAAAGATAACGAAAATAAAGATGAATTGATAGGCCACATGGTAAACTTTTTCGGTAATACGTTCAAAAAGAAAGTAGTTACAAAGTTAGCTAGTGAAAATTTAAAATATACCAGGGCCCAATATAGGGATAAATTGCAATTAGACCTTAAACATGAGCTCCCTCCCATGGTTCTGGAGAAAGAGTGGAAGACCCTGATAGAGGATGCAAAGGAGAACTTGTTTAAAAAGAAAGGAAGACATACATGACCCGATCAAGCAAGGTACAACACATGTCATCTTATTAGTGAAATATTCTCATTTATGTTTTTCTTTATTATTTTAAGTAACAATTCCGATATCTATTTTTTTTCCAAAATTCCATATATAGGCTACCTGACACCTCCAAAGAAACCAAGGCTAGAATGGAAAATCACGGGCAACATAAAATGGGCCAGGGTGACTATGGAAAACTAAAATCCTAAATCGTAAGAATTAAATGATTAATTGTGGTGAATATTTATTTAACAGTAGCAAACAAATATTTGTTTTTGTTATTGGTAAATTTAATGGTGTTATGCATTGCAGTTAAATATGTTCGACACTGCTGCCACCGAGGAGGACCTAAATCTTGGTTACAAGCACGTTTTTAAAAGTTTGATTGAATATAGGAGAATCTTGGGGCAGACTCCAATGTCCCCAGCCATGAAAGTAAATAAAATGAATAAGGAAACCACAGTAGCATGCTTGTAAAGTCTATTCATATTTTATTATATCACCCTTAACTAAGTATTTATGTTTGTTTTCAAGCAACATTGCAACCGCAACAGTGAATCTAGTGGTATTCAACAGACACCACTTCATACTAGGGATCACATATCCAATGATAGTGGGGAGCAGAGTACCCATTCTGGCATGTATGCTTCAGAATTAGAAATATTTACTGTGATTGTAGATATTTATTTCCTGACTTATACTTATATTTTACTTCTTTAAATGGAATCATCATGTAGCTCGGAAGGGTGAATTGCGAGAGGAACCAAGTGGACAATAAATTAGCGCACCAACTATCGCAACTACACAAACAGGTAAAGAGCAATATTGTAATGTTAATCAAAATAATGAAATAGTTATTTCAATTATATTTCAACATATCAATATGATCATTTTTGTTGTTGCAGTTCATGACCCTACACATATGCCTCCACGCCCTTCTTAATGACGTACTAGAAGTATGGTACATGAGCGCATGGAAACACAAACAATAAAAGGACAGGGTGCAATAAATACAGTGTCAAAGGATGATTATGATACCCCAATCGTCAATTTTATGAATGTAAAAAAACATAAATCAAAGAAAAAATAAATGTATAAATTCATGACTTGTATTTGGATGTCTATCGATGTTGCTAGTATGAAACATTGTTTATATGAATTACATCATTATGATTCAATGTTTATATGTTCATATGTTTTGATGACTATCCTAGTTATGCATGAATGTCTATATGTTTTCTATATAAACAAAATCATTTGTTGGGTATGGGGAATAGAGAGCGATGTGAGGGGGGGGGCAGGGGAGGGGCCATATGAGCTTCCACCTTCACATGGTTGGCCCTGTTCAGTACAGAATAACCTATTCTTGAAACAAAGAGAAGATCATTAAGGTATGAGACCACTTGAATTTTTTCTAGAGTATTTTACATAACTAAATGTTTGTTTATTTGCTTATATATTATTTACTCATATAAATAATTTGTCTTTTATGATTCATGTAGGTCTTGGTGATGGAAATGCATCTTGTGGACAACTCTTATCAAGTTGTATGGGATAATGGATCTGGCGAAAGGATAATGATAAGGTAAGGGTTTTCACTTGTTTTTTAAAGTATAGAACTCAATGTAGAACTTATGGAGACATAGTAATGTAAAAATACAATTTTGATTATTGTTAAGATATCCATAATTTCTAGGATATTACTAGCATAAAATTAATGTATGAGACCCATATGTTTGTGGGATGTATAGAGGGTTTATTCATTGTCCCACAAACAAGCGGGTCTCATACATCAATTTGGTGTCTCGCTAGGTTGTGACCTATCAATATATTTTTGAGATATAAGTAATTTTATAAGTCGATGTCCAATAATATATAAACACATAAACAAATTTTGATCAACCATTGAAATATTGCACCTACAAATCTAATTTGGCATGTTTCTAGCACCATTTATCTTCCCATGCATATTTAATTTTATGAGTAATTGAGTTGATGAGTTTATGTGATATACGCTGGCTTAATTTTTATTTTATATGAATTTAAGTATGCTTGAGCTTTTGATCTATTGATTGGTACATAGTTTATCTTTGGAATAATACTTTCATAATTATTATAGTGAATTCAAATTGTAGAGGACACAATGTTGTCATGAGTTAAATTTATTAATAAGGAGACTAAATTTTCGAGAACTTATGGTTTCACCAAGGGTTCTTGTAGAGACCTTGAGTAGGTCCCACTCAAGGGAATGAAAAGAACCCTCTTTTCTATGATATTCTCATTTATATAGTAGCTTACAAGTTCATGTAGTAGTTTCATGCAAGTTATTAAAATAGTTTTATTTGCTTCATGTCATTTTATTTCAAGCCATTTTAATTCTACAATTTTACCCCCCCCCCCCCAACATTTTCTATGTCAGGTAGTGTTTCCTTTGAAACTATTGCTAGTTCCTTTGAAATTCCCTCAACCTACACATCCTAAGTCATATCAACCATCTGGGTCTTGGTATCCAAATACAAACTGACAACCAAATCATTCTGGGAACAAGTGAATAAGACAATTTGCTTGAAGATAATGGTGACCATTCTTCTTGTGAGTTAACTTTTGGGTCTACAACACCTTCAAACTTTCCAATATATTAGGACATAACATTCCAACTTGATCCAATTAAATATCCACAATTCAAAGGAAAATACTCTAGTGGAGAACAAGTCCTCCTTGCGTACACATGATCCTCTTCTTCAATTGCCCAAACTAGTGATCTCCCTCTAAGTACAAAAGAATCTGATCCACCCTTCTAAGAATTAAAGCATTCAAGAAACCATTCCCATGAGAGACCATATGGTTGTATGACCATAGGACTCCCAAATCTACATACATTCTCTCTACCCCTTGTGAAACTCCATATGGTCGCGGGACCTTGTGCCCTAATGTGACATTCTCCCTGTGTGGATTCTCTCTCCTCGTGCCCTTGAGTGGATCCAAAATTCAACTCATAGGTTATGTTGAAGGTTGATCCTTCCTCCATAATAAGATAATGTCCCATTGTGTGTTGTACAAAAGGGTAGGCACCTCCATTTTGGGATGTCGTCTTCACTCTAGGTTGAGGCCCAAGTTTCTTGTTAGGTGTAGTTTGCGGGTTGTTTCACCTAGATTGGTATTTCCAACAATAAGATTTGTTATTATTCTTCCTATTAGATTGAAAACAATTTTCCTTCAAATAGGAAGTTGCTACATGCCCATGCTCAAAAAGACTCTACAACAAAAACCAATATGTTCATAGTCTAGTCAATGTGTTCCATGATTTCTTTGGTTTTTTCTCTATCTTATTTTTCCTCTATTGCATAAAGTTCTTCAAAGTGTTTCCTAGCTACTTCTTTCACTTCTATGAAATCTTCTATCTTCTACCCTCTTTCTAAGTATATTATTTTAATTATATTCCTATGCCCTCGTTCTTTAGTGTTCTTGTGAAAGAAAGAAGTTCTTCTATCTCCCGCTTTCAACCAAAGGCTCTGTGATCTTAATCACCATTCCTTTTCCTCCTTTCTAAATACCGCTTGCAACTTTTGGCTCATGTATCTTTATTCCTTACTCAATGACCTCCTCCTCTTCCATTTGTTTTGTATTCCTTCTATTTGTTTTTGACATTCTTTCCTTTATAATATTTTAACCCAATATTTCAGAATTTGTTTGACTACCTTTAGTTTAGATTCCTAGATATTGTTCGAAGACCCTGTAATTGGTTTCCCCCAAGTATCCTCTACAAGAGCCAGAACTTCCTCCTTTTGAAGCCAGAGAGGGTTAAATCTAAAAGGAATGGGCCCAAAATTTTCTAGGGGTTCAAAGGTTAGACCAATAGTCTTATGATCAAAGACAACAAAAGGTATAATTTTAGAAGAGATAATATAATTAGTGATTAAAAATCACTATGAATGAGAAACCTATCTAAATGAGCCGCAATGAAACTAGGATTCACTCTTTTGTTACTCCAAGTATACTTTCCTTTGGCTAGTTTTACATCTGAAAGATCCCAATCAGAAATTAAGTCCTCCATTCTTTCTCTCATGGGGTCATGAAATATATTACCTCCATTTTTCTCTGAGTTTATCAAAATAGTGTTGAAATCCTCAACCACAATGCTAGAGTTTGAATCATACTTTTTTCCATGTATCTAGTGTTGAAATACTCAACCACAATTCTCATAATTTTGCATATAGGAATAAAAATACATGTATCGCATAAGGGACCTTTTGACAATCTAGATATTTGAATCTTTCGAACATAGATTGACCAAGGCAGTGATAATTATGTATGAAAACTAAGCTCTGATTTTCTAGGCAGTAAATTTAATATCTATGATGAACCACATGCGTACTTATTTGGTGCAAGATTACTTAAACATCAAATAGCTTACCCATTATGTGATGTAAACATGATCACAACTCCTCTTGAAGCAGTTTCTGAAATTACAAAATCCTGAAGCGCTTCAGGTGGGTTATGACTTGAAGGTGCATTTCCTGGAGGTAGTCAAAGAGGTGGATCTGCAAGTGTAGCTAGTCATGACTAGATAATGGAAGGTGGATATGTTGGGGAAGCTAGTCATGACCAGATAATGGAAGATGGATCCCAAGGATTACTTGCTTCTTTTGACATTTTTATGGAAGATGGGAAATCCTAATCATATAATAACTCAAAAATTTTATTGAATGGTTGCAATGGCTCGGTTTTTTTCTGTCATTCATTCTCTCATCATTGCAGCCAAACAACTCCAAAATTTTGATTGTGTTAATGAGGATAAAATTGTATCACTCTATATCCTCCCAAGGACATCGAGAAAGGGTGCAATCATATTTGTGGAGACGATTAATCACATCAGCCCCCTCTTTTGTTGTTAGGAAGCATGCCACTAGATTTTTATTAGCACTAAACAAAAGCAGTTGAAGGTGCCAAATCTAGGTTACTTGACTGTCTCTTTTTTTTTCACTTAACATATATAACATTTGCTACAAGAGTACCTTCAAATTCGATCAAAATAAGAAACATGAAAAGGACAAATCGATATCATCCTTTGGAAGTTATGGAAACTCTAGATAAGCTAGCTATCATTTAAGAGAAACTGAATATTGCATGTCTAAAGGTGTGGGATTCATTTCTTGCAGAGTTTACAGTTCACTATACATATTTATGTCTATTGTGAAAATTACATGTGTCCAATTTTTCAAATGTACTCCCTGGCACAGAAGAAAACAACTACAACTCAGTTTAGTTGATGTGTGCGATAGATAATTCTCATTATAGATCATTTGAATATCATTCCACAAACTTTTTCTCTCCCAATAGAAGATCGGGCCTAGGTCACATATCATCCTTTAGTTTGTTTGCATAGATGAGGTATATTAGGCACTTCATAATCCTTTAGAAAATGTAGCGGATAGAAAATCTATTCTTGGTAAGATAATTGACATGAAATCCCATTACAGGATTGTGTGAAAAGTTTTGATGAGACAAAGATTTCATTTAATTAGAGAATGGTTTGTTACCAAATATGATAAGCATGGAGCCTTCAGTTATCAGCTATGGGCATCTTATGCATCTCTATACCAAAGGTGATAGGATTCTAAAGCAATGGATATGAGTAAGTGAATGGAGGCTTATGGTATAAAACACAACAAAAATATGTATTCAATGTCGATTAATGGATATGTGCAATCAAATGACCGTGTAAATGCATTTTCCATTTTATTTTAAAAGAGATGATGAGAGAAGGTTTCAAGCCTAATTTTGTAGCTTATAACATTATTTCAAATTCATTTTGTAAACTTGGTAACATAGACCATGCCATTATAACTCTTGATCAAGACCATCACCATGAACTTTACCACCATAATTTATGGATTTGCAAAATTTGGAGATATGAGTAGAACTTTAGAAATGGTGGATCCAATGAGAAGATGTGGCTATGTATTGACTAAAGAAACAATGATCTAATCCCCTTCACAAGTTTGTGAAATATAGAAAAAAAAATGACAAGTGGCATCATGTCAAAGGGTTTAAGGATTAGTTTTTAAAGTTTATGGAAGAATACAAAAAGCATCAAAATCTACTCAACCTTTGGGAGAGATAGGACAAATAGTAAACTGTTACTACAACTCGAATGGTTGGAGGTTATATAGAATCAATTTTATTATTTTGTGGGATTATTAGGACACCAATTTCCTGAGGTGTCGAGATTCCCCAAATCATCTTATCTCCCATTCTAATTTTAGAAATTAGTTACACAAAAAGAGGCTAGAAATCAGTAATCAAGAAAAGGATAAAAGGTAGCGGTCAAGACTTAGAAAAGGTTGGAATTTTTATAGCCTTGATATTGAGTTTATTTGTATCCCAAGTGGTCATTCTATTATTGAATATCTGGGTTTCTACCAAAGGATTCACCACACATGGTTCTAGAACCAATTTTCCTTTGTTTTATTGTTTCTTTCTTGTTTCTTTCATCTCTTTTTATTGTTTCTTTCCTATTTATTCCATTTCTTTTTTTCGTGGAATTTATACATCCTATATACAATGTTTTTATGTTCACAGTTAATGAATAAGTTATGATACAACTTCCTTGTGGCTATTGATATTGCAAGGATTCTTTGAACATTTATAAATAGGTTATGATATTTAGTATCATTTTGTATCTTGTCACGAATGTTTCTTCAATATCTATAGTACGATTAAAGAATTCTAAGTATAGCCATATATGGTTTTTGATATTTATTATCAATCTACTTTATGAAAAGAATACCTTTCATTCTTGAATATATCTTCACCACAACTACAATTTTCATGAATGAGTTTCAAATTATTGGATTCATTAGCCAAATGCCTAACACATATTTTGTCATATCATTAATGCCTAAAGACCTCCATACATCTTCTATGTGTGTGATACTTGTGTTAATATTTAAATAGTAGTGACTTCCATTCTCATTACCATTTGAAGTTATCTATCCTTCTTTAATATTCCTCTGCATATTTCATTTTATCATTTTATGTTTCAACCATTTATAAACAAGTTATAATATTTACTATCATTTTGTATATTGTCATGATATGACACTCTATGCACATTTGTAAAAAGAAAATCAAACATGCATTAAACCAAGAACAACAAACTCAAAATTGACACAGTGATTTATGTGGAAACTGAATGCTGGGAAAAACCATGGCAATGATAATCGGTATTCTTTTATTCAAGGAATAATTACAATATCCAACCCAGGCATACAACCATCCTCTCCTCTCATACACACAACACCTCAGTATTACATCTTGCTCTCACACACTCACTACGCATTTCTCCTTGCACACTCTTGCAGTCGCATTGTACTCACACCACTATGGGTATGCTTGCATATATAACATCTATGACTCTGTTACACAAAATGATGATGAATAGATCACATAGTTACATGAGAAGTTCATAAATAGATTGCATGCATGCGCATTAACATAGCTACATGCATGTGCATGTGACCGCATGAGGAAATTCGTTGGCATGTTTCCAACAATCTCCACCTTGACAACAATTTACCTGATATATCACGCCCTTAATTAATTCATCATCACCTTTCCTGCAAGAGAAGCCAAACACCATCACAGCTCTGCAACTTCTCTAACAATATCGTTACGTGAACATGCCTGCACGATTCACTCCAGTATGGACCATTCTGTCTCCATCAGTAACATGTCTAATAAACTGATGCACTTGTCCAAATCTCATGAATCATAACCATAGACCAAATCACGGCAACCAATGTAGGTGATGCTTGTGATTTTGTGTTTGAAGCACCCATTTCCATGCTCTTGACCTGGTTTTTCCATGTGTCTACTGACAACACCAACTGCATGTGAAATTCTGACCATTTCTACATCGCAATCATAAAACTTCCTACTAGCATGTAATACTTGAGACATGTAACGCTTTTCTTCTTCATCAATTTGGACATAAACCTGAAGAGAACTTACAATGGAAATCCAAAGGGATTTTACCAGTTTCACATTATTCATACTGAATTTCCTGAGAATCTTCACCACATACTTTTGTTGTCATAACCAAGATTACCATATTTCCTGTCTCTATGTATTTCCATGCCCAAGATTTATTTCTCTGCTCCCAGATCCTTCATAACAAACATCCTAACCAATTGAGCCAACCTATTGACCTCAACCATGCTTGCGCTTGCAAAAATATTAACATATAACACAAAGATAATGAATATACCATAAACATAATGGTTATACTCACTTCCTGTAAAATTTGGCTCGCCATGAAGGAATCAAACATCTTGTACAATTTTCCTAGCATGTTTCAGGCCATACATTGATTTTTGAGTTTGCAAACAAATCTTCTGTTGCGATTCTGAACAAACCATTCTGGTTGTTCCATATACATCCCCTTATCCAAAAAACTCCATGTAAAATAATTTTAACATCTAGTTGTACTATCACAACCAGTGCTAACACAACATGAATAGAAACAAGCTTTTAAAAATTGGTGAGAAACTTTCATGGAAATCAATACCTTACAAATACCTTTATGCTACATGTCATGCTTTGAACCTTTCGAATTTTACTATGTTTGATTTTATAAAAGGAGATTCATCAAACACTGCATATTTGTCCATGATGATTTTGTGGGTAGTATGATCCCATAGTCTGTACCCCTTAACATCATCACCATATCAAAGATCTACCTATTTGATCTGGGTCCTACTTAGAAAACTGATAAAAAACCATAAACATCACAACCGAATAATTTCACATTTGAGTAATTACCATATGACCTATTCATACCTCTTTTTGAATCTTCTTATCTTTTGCAACCGATGGTGACCGAGTTACTAGATAGCACAACCATTTTTGTCCACAACTATTGTTGCAACTTGGCATTACTGAACATGCCTATTCAATCCCAACTTCCTTGCAATACTTTCCAAGTTCCATGGATATGAACTTACCTTTATCATATATTCTCAAACACTTGATTGACCTACCAACACATCAGCCTTTCTACAGACTCACCTTTCTAAACTGGACACACTACTCCACCTCGAACTTTGCATTCAAACAACTTTGACCAAATCCGGCCAAACCGGCCAAGTAAGCCTTCATCTCTTACCTCCAAGCCCATTTACAATGGAGTTCACCAAACCTTTTATAGGATTCATTACATGCAATCCATGGACACAATACCATGGGATACCCAAAACACATGGACCTGAAAAACCATCTGCTTTGACCTAAAAACATATTTAACTCATTAACTCTTTCATCGAGTCAAGGTTAACCCAACATACATGCCCC
>JZKD02S2261939.1:341705-352071 GCA_000966675.3 Picea glauca
AATCTACCTAAATCTATTTTTATAATTTTCATAGGTGACCTGATAAACCAGGGGTACACATGCCTATCTAGGTCTTACAGACATATGCCCATTTACGTACAATCAATAATTTCTACAACTCCAAAGTAAATACAATTTTTTTTTTATTATTATTATTATTTCACAATGAATCAACCATCACCGCCATGCACCTTCTATGTGAAAACATGTGGAGAGACACAACAGACAGACAAAAATTCACCAACCATACCTGTAGATGAATTTGCTTCTTTTGTGGAGTCATCTTTGGATGTTTGTTGTCTTTTCTAACAATCCTTCTTGAGATGCCCAGATTTTCCATAAAACCAACATTTTTCCTTACCCTTAGTGTCTTTTGACTTAGACCTAGTTGTACCTTTCTGATCTTTCCCTCCTTCTATAGATCTACCTTTGACCACGATTTCTTCTATTTTTTAGGTTTCCTTACTATATCTTCCCCTCATTTCCTCAGACAACAGAGCTCCCACAACAATGTCATAATCAATGGAATTTGTTGTGTTAAACCACATAGTTGTGACCAAATGATCCCAAGACTCAGGAAACGAATAAAATAGTGTAACCACCTTGTCCTCATCTGGGAACTTTACTTCCATATTAGTTAATTGACAAATTAGAGTATCAAAGACATTCAAGTGATCAGTAATTTTCATACCTTGTTTCATCCGCAAGTAGTACAACTGCCTCTTCAAGAAGATTCAGTTTGAAAAGTTCTTTGTCATATACAGACTCTCCAATTTGGTCCACAAACCTGTTGTTGTCGTCTCTTCAATGATGTTAAACAACACCTCGTCTTCCAGACACAAACGAATAGTACTGAGGACTCTTGCATCCAGTTCCTCCCAGTCCTCATCTGTCATGCTTATCGGTTTCTTTGACTTTCCAGCCATGGCCTTTTGCAATCCTTGTTGCACAAGAAGATATTGCATCTTGATCTTCCATAACGCAAATCTATTCTTACCACTGAACTTTTCCACCTCAAACTTGGAACTCTGCACTTTCACCATTACTAGAAACACTCATCCAAAAGAAAATCACATCTTCTAATAAACCAAGCTCTTCGATCTGGCGACCAAATTCTCTTCTCCTTCACTGTCTGCTTCTTCAACTCTAAGTTGTGATACCACTTGTTAGGCAGCAGAAGAAAAACATAGCATAAAACGATAAATATCAAACACACATTAAACCAAGAACAACAAACTCACAATTGACACAGTGATTTATGTGGAAACCCAATGCCAGAAAAAACCACGACAATGATAATCGATATTATTTTATTCAAGGGAGAATTACAATAGCCAACCCAGGCATACAACCATCCTCTCCTCTCATACACACAACAACTCAGTATTGTGTCTTGCTCTCACACACTCACTACACATTGCTCCTTGCACACACTTGCACTCACATTGTACTCACGCATCTATGGGTATTCTTGCATATATAACATCTATCACTCAGTTACACAAATTGATCATGAATAGATCACATAATTACACAAGCAGTTCATAAATAGATTGCATGCTTGCGCATTAACATAGCTACATTCATGTGCATGTGACCGCATGAGGAAATTCGTTGGCATGTTTCCAACATTATTCAGTGATTATATTCTACCCTTCTATACTAAAAGTTACAAACCAAAAACAAATTGCATTAGTTGTTTGTTTTTAAAAAAATCATGTTAGCTATCTCCATTAGTAATTTGACACATTATTTATGTAACCCATGCTTTAAATTATAGGAAAAAAGTGTGTGCATGATATATTCAACAATGACCAAAGGACTATAGAAAAGAAAGTATATAAATCAACTAACTAAGAGAAGCGATTCATTCTAACATTAATTTAATTCAAAGCTTTTGAAAGGGGACCAACCAGGTAAAGCACTTTTCTATGCCATTAATTTAATTTGAATATTTTGAAAGGGGACCAACTAGGTAAAGGACTTTACTATGCCACAATGTCCTTGTGCATTTCAACAAGCGGTTAGAAAATGGTTTAATAAACAGATATTTGGCAGGATAATATTTCCATCTATTCATCTTCCATAATTTGTCAATGCATTCTATTGTACAAGATAGGATGTGGCAGAAGAACCCCATCTATCTGAAAATTATCAAAGGATCCTCCTTCACTCATAGTAACATTAGCATCTACACCCCTCGATGGGGTGCCAGTGCGGGACACTTGTCACTAGGAGAGGGAACGGAGTGGCCAGCATGGTGATGGCCATGTGACAGGAGCGCGGCACACCCTCCTGCCACCCTCATGTATTTAAGCCAAGCTCGCATAGGCCTAGGAACCATTACTCTCAGTGTGCTTGGCCTTAGCTCGTTGTCATTTTGATGGAAAAAAGAGATGAATTCAAATTTACTCTTCTCGTGTGCCTTTTCCTCCTTCAGCAATCTCGACACCATGACTTCTACCAGATGCATTTGCAGAGCTTCTCTTCCAAGGCTAAGACCTCCTGCAACCTGCACCCCCACCAGCTACACCTTCATTTCCTATGCTTCCTTCCAGCGTTTTCCATTCCCCTTAGTGTCTCGGGCATGCCAAGACAAAGAGGGAAATCTAAGCGAGGCTCAGCCTGGAAGCCAAACCGACCGCGAGTGGCTCTCAAACCCCTGCCTGCACCATCTCCTAACTCGTCACCTACTTCATCTTCCTCGCCCTCTTCTCAGTCACAGTCACAACAAAGCCCCAACAACCTCCCGCCCCCCTCCTCGCCCTCTGCAAGCCGAATGGAAAATTCCATGGGTTTTAACCCGGGGCTTTCATTCGATTTGGCCTCCACTTCGTTTCCTCTTCCTGCAGTTCCACCCAACTCATCGGTGAGTACATATGTCCAGCCAGAGAACCCAACCAGTTAGCCTCAACTAGGAGCACATCCAATTCTCCTAGGATCACAACCAGGGCCTCATTCCTTTTCAGATTCAGTACCAGACTCACAATTGCAGGAAAACCTTTCCATCCTGCAAGATCTGGTCTTTGAAATGCGACAAGGCCTAGATGACCTTCAGCTTTGTATGGAAATCCTTGATGGGAAGGCTTCAATGCTCCTACAAATGTTGTCAATTCTGCAGGGGGCTTGTCAATCAGCACCAGGAGCGGGCGAAGGCTCAGGGGGTGGAAATGGAGACGGATCAGGGGCTGGAGGAGCAGGTGCTATAGGGGTCGGCGGCGAAGATGACATGAGAGGTTCCATGCATGAGCCCATGGAGGAGGGAGGGACATTTGTCGAAGAGGAAAGGATTGGAGGCGACGTCAAGATGGGAACTGCCAGAGGTACATGGGACGAGAAGGATTGGGTCGGAGGTGACGTCGACACAGGAGCCACCATGCACGAGCCCATGGAGGAGGGAGGGAAAATTTTCGAAGAGGAAGTTGCACCAGTTGCGGACCCGACGACCATTGCCACCTCCCAGTTCGTGTGGCCCTGCTACAAGCCCACCACATGACTGACACATGTGTCTTTATGTTAGTTTAGCCAAGTGTCTAAATTTCTTTTGCTTCATGGGGCCTATGATCGTATTTGGTATGTTGTTTTATGGAGACTGTAACTTTTAAGTTTAAGTTTTGTCATATTTAGACTGGTAGATTAAGACAATAGGCTTTACTCTGACCGGCTGGTTGAACTAGTTTCCCTTCGAGGCAGTTTAGTTACTATAGTCTGGAACTCTTGAGGATACTGTAACTATGGTTTTTTTAAGACTTTTTATACAACTCTTATTTACAAAAAAAAAACATTAACATCTACACTTGCACTTTGTTCTGATATGACCTGCAACATCCCCTGCATTTCTTCTAGTTGAGCCCTCATTGAAGATCCATGCTAGTGGAAGTTGTGGCATGTTCTCACATTTTCTTCTTTCTTTCAATACGGAGGCTTGCATATCCCATATGAGGGTGGGGAGGATGATTACAATTAGGAAAGAATGCGATTTGCTGTAAAATTCTGCCAAAACTTCGCCACACATAATACTGAATAATTATGTAGCTAATGATATTGTTTTAGTTTATTAACAAATTCACCCATTGCATGCCATGCAAAAAGAATAAATAATAATAAAATGGATAAATCTAGCGTCTAACCTATAAATAAATTCTACAATTCACAAATTGCAAGGTGCATTTTCATAACCATATATATTGAAATAATTAAAATTGTTATAGATTATTCTTAGCTGTGGATTTAATAATTGTATATTTCATTTTTAAAGTTAATGTTTATCAGCGTATATATAAAAATAAGATGCATTAATTCCACCATCGTAGGCATAGCAATCTGGCAACTTCGTAGATCTATTTAAAGTTGTGTGCAATCTTGTCCAAGATCCAGTCCCGCATAGCAATTGAAGAGAGCCTAATTAGCAGAGATTTTTCTTTCAGCTCCAGAAACTGGTCTTATATATACTTAGACTAGATACTATGTCCAGCTATGTACGTAGCACATTTTTTTATCTGCATATATATTTAACCATCTTAAGTGGGTTGAAATTTCCATGTATAAATCTTAGTTTTTATGTATTAAAAGGCCGAGCAATTTTGCAATTAAAAAAATCACGGGAGACAACAAACCAACAAATTATATATCCCCATTCTTTGATACACTAGACAAGTGGTATAAATGTTCAGGCCAAGAACATAGTGATCAACCATTCCAATCATCTTTACACTGGAGGATGGTATAAGTGTTCCATGCCAAGAACATAGAGATCAACCATTCCAAGGAGAACCAAGGTTGCCTCTTACACCAATTTGAACTTTAAGTATAGTTTATTATGACAATTTTTAAGAAGGCTATAAGTCATTTTCTTTAAAATTTACCTCTCTATATATATATATGAAAAAACGAGTGTCAAATATCATAAAACCGTTAAATATATATCATAAACCATTTAAAAGAACATATATACTAGGACTTGACACACACCTATCACTCTTATCAATTCTCTGGACTCAAGGCAATATGGACTATCGTAAAGGGCTTGACATTTTTTCAATAGTATTCCATGTAAATCAATATATTTAATTTAAAGTTTTAACATCAAACATTTTTTTTATAGACTTATCATAATCTTACAACAAATTTTTTAACCAATTAAAGAATTTGAAGTCTTATTTGGCTGCTTTTTTTTTTTTAGGGAAAACCAAACTTTTTAGCATTAGTTTCATAACGTTAGTTGTTATGAATTATTGTCATACAACGAGTTTATATCAATCTAGCTAAGTTTGATAACATTAGTTGTTACAAATCGTTTCCATACAATAATTTTATATAAATCTAGCTAAGTTTGTTACACATTAGTTAAATTTTGTATATGTTGTGACTTCCTAGTTACCGGCATGCTGACCATGTGTTGCACTGTCTTGCTACACTTCAACTGGAGAGTGTGGTAGTTAAAAACCAAGTTGTGTGTTGCATCGCCTTGCTACACTTCAACTAGAGAGTGTGGTAGCAAGCAACCAAGCTTCTTTTCAGGGAGAGTGTGGTAGTGAGTATCCAAGCTTCCTTTCAGGTTCTTTCTCTACAACTGAATCCGAATTGATGGAATGGTAACTGAATTGAGGAGAATAACTCTACTAGAGGGTAAGCCTTTGCTTCGGTTCAATAGCTCAATTCGGTTTCTGGAAGAACTTTGCTAGAGGGGTCGCTTCTACTTCAATGTTCGAATCTGAGTCCTTCCAACAGTTGAGGCCTAATAGCTAAACATATGTATTAATCAATATCAATAATTCAAGAAATTTTTAGCTCGATATATCTTATCTCTGCTTAGCTTTGTTTTCTTCATCTATTCTAATTTAAGGGGACAATTACAAGAAGCTCCAGTTTGACTCTCTATCAAATTATTTGTACATATAAAACATGACTCTAACCTTAAAATGGTAGTGTACTAACAACAAATATGAATGCTAGAGGCGGGGGTATCACATACCAGGGATAAAATGAAAAAAAAAAACAGAGCTATTCAACATCCATGGAATTCGTGGGCTTGGAAGTAGTATCGTAGCTTATGTGATATATGATATTTTCATATACAACCAAATAGTAAATTTTGACATCTTAAATTACCATGAGAGTGAATCTAATCATACAACTTTAACTATAACTTTAAACTTTATCATGAATGAAATCCCCATTAAAGAGAATTTAGATGACCAAAAGCACTTGATCTTCGATGACGATAAAGCTGATTTTTTTTAAAGGATTTAAATAATGAATCGAATTTACTATCTAATAAGTACGATATTGAAGACCTTTATCATAATTTTATAACAACCCTCTCTACTTCCATTTAAACAAGGTCTCTATCAATGTGTTGTGTAAAAAGGAAAATAGAATGTCCAACCTTTGGTATGATATTGAGTGTAAGATTGCTAGAAAATCCATTAGAAATGTTTCTAATGAGTCCTTAAAATCTAAGAAGATAAATACTTACAAATCTAATTAAAAGGGAAAAATGTATTATATAAATAGAAAGCAAGAGAATCTTTTATGCCTATCTAATTTAGATCCTATTGGTGGTAAATTTTGACTCATAAAACCTAGTGAAACAATATGTTTTCCTTGGTGGACTAGAATTCTTACCATAAAAATATTTACAAATCCCCCGATGTTGTGGACAACATTCAAACCATTTTTATAGAGAAGTTTATTTTCTATAGAAGACATAGAGTTTAGGGTTAAGAAACTCACAAAGGGAAAGCTAATGGCATCGAAGGGTAACAAATAGAAATCTTAAAAATTGAAAGGCCTATCCTAACCCCTCAAATCCACAAGCTCTTCAATTTGCTAGTCAAATTGGGATTCCCTAAAGCCTAGATTCAAAGTCTCAATTATACCTATTTTAAAAGGTGGGGATAAAAACAATCCTTCTAATTATAGGACCATTATGGTTATCCCCCTTTCAACCAAGTTATATGGAATTATTTTGGAAAAGAAGATCAACAAATGTCTAGAAAAACACGAAAAATGAGATAAAGGTCATACCAGAGTTAGGAGCTATCATTCATCTGTGAACCAACTTTTTATTCTCAAGATCATTGCAAAAGAGTGTTGCAATAATAAAACCAATCTCTTTTGTTGTTTCATTGACTTTAGAAAATCTTTAGACACAGTCCCCAAAACTAAACTTTGGAATATATCAAAAGAGCTAAAGGTTCCCTTCAAGGTGAGGGTTGTTGTGATAATGTTGTATGAGAAAATTATGGTCGGGTTTAGGCACACTAAGGGATATTCAGAAGAAATTAATTTCCATATATGAGTTAAGCAAGGTTATCCCCTATCCCCTATCCTTCTTGGCATATACATTGACGAGTTTGAGGGTTGTTTGGAAGAAATAGGTTGTGTTGGCCCAAATCTATCTATTATAGTCATTGTCCTTCTTATTTATATTGATGATATTGTTCTAATAGTAAGAAGTCCCTATGATCTCAACAAACAACTAAAAATTCTCAAGGATTTCTTGTCTAGTGTGGGTATGACTATTAACAATTACAAAATGAAGGTTACGATAACTAATTCCAGAAAGATCACTTACATTAATTTTGTATATGAAAACAACAACTTGGATGAAGTGACTTCATACAAATATCTTAGAATTGATATCCATCACAAGTTTAAGTCAAACTATAGTATTAAGAAAATGATAAATGGAGGGTGGAAAACTTATTATGGACTTGGAAAAATTGTAAATCAGTGGAATATTGGTTATGTGATAAGAAAAAACTCCTCTTTAAAAATCTCGTTACACATGTTATCTTATATGGTTGTGAAGTTTGGGGCTACAAAATCTCTAGGGAATTGTGGAGAAAGATATATCGAATCCAAAAGTGTTTTATAACTTATAATCTCAAAATCAAAGACAATATTTCCTATCATATCTTCATCATAGAACAAGATAAACAACATGGAAGACGAGACTTTCTAAGACTTCTTCAAACTCTAGTAAAAAACACATGTGACTCAAGTGAAATTGGCATAAAGATGTCAAGTCACTTCTTCAAACTCCAGTAAAAAACACATGTGACTCAAGTGAAATTGGTCACTCTGCATAATAACAATAACATGTAGAAACTTTCATGAGCTCATGCATCTGAAAATTTCTAAAACATCAAGGGTCAAAAAGACTAGGAAGTGAAACACTAGCACTTGGGAATTGAATCTGTGACCTCCAAGGAAAAAACACATATTCTTAACCCCATTGCATCTATTTACATGGTGAATATAATAAACTAGGTCACTGATTTGCTGATTTGCTACTACATCATATCACCAACTTTTTTATTAACCTAACTTATATTTAATAAGTTGAAATGGCTGGCCACTATCTTACCATGATGTGCTCATTAACTTAGATTTCGTAGAGAAGATTTTCATTTATCACTAAGAATGAGAACTGTAGTCATCAAGAAATTGGTCAATAGGTAGAATGTGAAATTCTGAAACTCTTTTGACAACACAAATAGTATTGACAACACAAATAGTATGAGCATTCCAAGTGAGTCAAAACAAAATTTCAAAATATAGAACCACGCAGACTTTATACTTCAAAAAAACATGAAGAAATTAAAGAGTTGGGTATATATTCTTGAACAAAATAATGGAAGATAAACCAGATCGAAAACAAACTGTGTGAAGCCTAAAAAAAACCATGGAATTTTATATATTTTGGTCTCGGCAAGACTCTACATGCGCTGCCTAATGCTTGTTTTTATAAAAAAAAAACATCCCAGACTAAGTTCCGATTTACTGTACTTTCAGTATCTCGTCTACATTACAAAGCAAAAAAGGAATAAAGGAGCATGAGATCCGCAGAAATCCCATTACGACCAGAAGGGACTCGTCTACTGCCGGTGAAGCATTCCACTGTGTAAAGAGGAGCTCTGACAAGCTCCAGGGCGATCTCTACCAAAATTGTGTCACGCATAACGCACGGGCATATCAACGTAAGCAGCTTCCTGTCACAAAACACAAGACTGCCATTAGCAAATTCTTCACCAATAAAAAAAAAATAGAAAATCATTTGTAGCATCCCTAGCCTTGTAACATCTCCAACCTTCCACCAGGTAGAGAAATGTTACCAATACAACTTTAACTTAGTCTTTAAAGTTCTGATACCAATTTGTAATATCTCTAGTTAGCAACAGGCCAGGCAATACTACCCCTGCAGCTCTGCTGTACTACTCTGATCTGTGACAGCTCCAATCTTAACTACTGGTTATGCCACACAAAGATACTTGCGGAAAAACATACACATCCATATAAATATAGAATGTCTATTCTATATATATAGATATATTAATACTGAGATAACAATAAGATTACACATGCAGCATATACAACATATACCGGCAATACTCATCAATTACAACATAAGTAACATTAATAGGTAAATAAACCAGTGAAAAAAAAAAGCCAGGATTGTATAAGCAGAGACTCCGAGATAATATTATGTGGTGAGAGAGAAGGAGGGACGGTCAGGAAATTACGAACCCAGGTATCCATACCGACATTCCCACGACGCTTATCACACAGGCCATGATTGTCACGAGAATACACCACAGGTATCCCAATGGCTCACCAATGTACTGGTCATCATTTCTGCTAATTTTTGTGGAGATTTCAACAGTATTCATAGTGGATAACCCCGATTTTCTCTTTCGTTAACAATCTCTTTGTAAGAGGTTTCTTGTTAAAATGTTTCTCAGTTCTCTGATATATATAATTATGCTCACGTCACTGTAGCAGATTTCAGGGATATATATAATGATGCTCACGTCACTGTAGCAGATTTCAGGCAAGATTCCAAAAATAACGTGAACCAGAGCATAATATTAGTCAAATTATGTTTTGTAACCATGCGTGTATCCTCCCGTTTTCTTCTAATATTATAAATTTAAACAAAAGTCGAACAAGCTCCTTGCGTTTGCGTGTCCTGATAAGATGATTACCGAATTGGGCAAAGAAGAATTGCAGAGTTCATACGGAACCCTTCATGAAAAACATAGGTTGAAAAATGATTATTCAATGTCACAGGAAAATGGATTTTTCATGGAAGGAATATATGCCATTGTTTACTTCAAAATTGATGGCTCAATTCTGCACTGACATTGAGCATGAGTCAATGAAGAAAGCATTGAGGCATGCTCAATGTCCATTGTACTTCAGAAATGATTATTCATGCCGTAGAGAAGAGACGTCTGTTCGAGAATAAATCTATGTTATATATTAAAATATTAAAAATAATGTTTAAACCCATTTTTAGTTAATATATATGAATATTATTAATTTAGTTGTTAATAATATTTATTAATAATTATAAAAA
>JZKD02S2261939.1:352081-374328 GCA_000966675.3 Picea glauca
AATCTACCTAAATCTATTTTTATAATTTTCATAGGTGACCTGATAAACCAGGGGTACACATGCCTATCTAGGTCTTACAGACATATGCCCATTTACGTACAATCAATAATTTCTACAACTCCAAAGTAAATACAATTTTTTTTTTATTATTATTATTATTTCACAATGAATCAACCATCACCGCCATGCACCTTCTATGTGAAAACATGTGGAGAGACACAACAGACAGACAAAAATTCACCAACCATACCTGTAGATGAATTTGCTTCTTTTGTGGAGTCATCTTTGGATGTTTGTTGTCTTTTCTAACAATCCTTCTTGAGATGCCCAGATTTTCCATAAAACCAACATTTTTCCTTACCCTTAGTGTCTTTTGACTTAGACCTAGTTGTACCTTTCTGATCTTTCCCTCCTTCTATAGATCTACCTTTGACCACGATTTCTTCTATTTTTTAGGTTTCCTTACTATATCTTCCCCTCATTTCCTCAGACAACAGAGCTCCCACAACAATGTCATAATCAATGGAATTTGTTGTGTTAAACCACATAGTTGTGACCAAATGATCCCAAGACTCAGGAAACGAATAAAATAGTGTAACCACCTTGTCCTCATCTGGGAACTTTACTTCCATATTAGTTAATTGACAAATTAGAGTATCAAAGACATTCAAGTGATCAGTAATTTTCATACCTTGTTTCATCCGCAAGTAGTACAACTGCCTCTTCAAGAAGATTCAGTTTGAAAAGTTCTTTGTCATATACAGACTCTCCAATTTGGTCCACAAACCTGTTGTTGTCGTCTCTTCAATGATGTTAAACAACACCTCGTCTTCCAGACACAAACGAATAGTACTGAGGACTCTTGCATCCAGTTCCTCCCAGTCCTCATCTGTCATGCTTATCGGTTTCTTTGACTTTCCAGCCATGGCCTTTTGCAATCCTTGTTGCACAAGAAGATATTGCATCTTGATCTTCCATAACGCAAATCTATTCTTACCACTGAACTTTTCCACCTCAAACTTGGAACTCTGCACTTTCACCATTACTAGAAACACTCATCCAAAAGAAAATCACATCTTCTAATAAACCAAGCTCTTCGATCTGGCGACCAAATTCTCTTCTCCTTCACTGTCTGCTTCTTCAACTCTAAGTTGTGATACCACTTGTTAGGCAGCAGAAGAAAAACATAGCATAAAACGATAAATATCAAACACACATTAAACCAAGAACAACAAACTCACAATTGACACAGTGATTTATGTGGAAACCCAATGCCAGAAAAAACCACGACAATGATAATCGATATTATTTTATTCAAGGGAGAATTACAATAGCCAACCCAGGCATACAACCATCCTCTCCTCTCATACACACAACAACTCAGTATTGTGTCTTGCTCTCACACACTCACTACACATTGCTCCTTGCACACACTTGCACTCACATTGTACTCACGCATCTATGGGTATTCTTGCATATATAACATCTATCACTCAGTTACACAAATTGATCATGAATAGATCACATAATTACACAAGCAGTTCATAAATAGATTGCATGCTTGCGCATTAACATAGCTACATTCATGTGCATGTGACCGCATGAGGAAATTCGTTGGCATGTTTCCAACATTATTCAGTGATTATATTCTACCCTTCTATACTAAAAGTTACAAACCAAAAACAAATTGCATTAGTTGTTTGTTTTTAAAAAAATCATGTTAGCTATCTCCATTAGTAATTTGACACATTATTTATGTAACCCATGCTTTAAATTATAGGAAAAAAGTGTGTGCATGATATATTCAACAATGACCAAAGGACTATAGAAAAGAAAGTATATAAATCAACTAACTAAGAGAAGCGATTCATTCTAACATTAATTTAATTCAAAGCTTTTGAAAGGGGACCAACCAGGTAAAGCACTTTTCTATGCCATTAATTTAATTTGAATATTTTGAAAGGGGACCAACTAGGTAAAGGACTTTACTATGCCACAATGTCCTTGTGCATTTCAACAAGCGGTTAGAAAATGGTTTAATAAACAGATATTTGGCAGGATAATATTTCCATCTATTCATCTTCCATAATTTGTCAATGCATTCTATTGTACAAGATAGGATGTGGCAGAAGAACCCCATCTATCTGAAAATTATCAAAGGATCCTCCTTCACTCATAGTAACATTAGCATCTACACCCCTCGATGGGGTGCCAGTGCGGGACACTTGTCACTAGGAGAGGGAACGGAGTGGCCAGCATGGTGATGGCCATGTGACAGGAGCGCGGCACACCCTCCTGCCACCCTCATGTATTTAAGCCAAGCTCGCATAGGCCTAGGAACCATTACTCTCAGTGTGCTTGGCCTTAGCTCGTTGTCATTTTGATGGAAAAAAGAGATGAATTCAAATTTACTCTTCTCGTGTGCCTTTTCCTCCTTCAGCAATCTCGACACCATGACTTCTACCAGATGCATTTGCAGAGCTTCTCTTCCAAGGCTAAGACCTCCTGCAACCTGCACCCCCACCAGCTACACCTTCATTTCCTATGCTTCCTTCCAGCGTTTTCCATTCCCCTTAGTGTCTCGGGCATGCCAAGACAAAGAGGGAAATCTAAGCGAGGCTCAGCCTGGAAGCCAAACCGACCGCGAGTGGCTCTCAAACCCCTGCCTGCACCATCTCCTAACTCGTCACCTACTTCATCTTCCTCGCCCTCTTCTCAGTCACAGTCACAACAAAGCCCCAACAACCTCCCGCCCCCCTCCTCGCCCTCTGCAAGCCGAATGGAAAATTCCATGGGTTTTAACCCGGGGCTTTCATTCGATTTGGCCTCCACTTCGTTTCCTCTTCCTGCAGTTCCACCCAACTCATCGGTGAGTACATATGTCCAGCCAGAGAACCCAACCAGTTAGCCTCAACTAGGAGCACATCCAATTCTCCTAGGATCACAACCAGGGCCTCATTCCTTTTCAGATTCAGTACCAGACTCACAATTGCAGGAAAACCTTTCCATCCTGCAAGATCTGGTCTTTGAAATGCGACAAGGCCTAGATGACCTTCAGCTTTGTATGGAAATCCTTGATGGGAAGGCTTCAATGCTCCTACAAATGTTGTCAATTCTGCAGGGGGCTTGTCAATCAGCACCAGGAGCGGGCGAAGGCTCAGGGGGTGGAAATGGAGACGGATCAGGGGCTGGAGGAGCAGGTGCTATAGGGGTCGGCGGCGAAGATGACATGAGAGGTTCCATGCATGAGCCCATGGAGGAGGGAGGGACATTTGTCGAAGAGGAAAGGATTGGAGGCGACGTCAAGATGGGAACTGCCAGAGGTACATGGGACGAGAAGGATTGGGTCGGAGGTGACGTCGACACAGGAGCCACCATGCACGAGCCCATGGAGGAGGGAGGGAAAATTTTCGAAGAGGAAGTTGCACCAGTTGCGGACCCGACGACCATTGCCACCTCCCAGTTCGTGTGGCCCTGCTACAAGCCCACCACATGACTGACACATGTGTCTTTATGTTAGTTTAGCCAAGTGTCTAAATTTCTTTTGCTTCATGGGGCCTATGATCGTATTTGGTATGTTGTTTTATGGAGACTGTAACTTTTAAGTTTAAGTTTTGTCATATTTAGACTGGTAGATTAAGACAATAGGCTTTACTCTGACCGGCTGGTTGAACTAGTTTCCCTTCGAGGCAGTTTAGTTACTATAGTCTGGAACTCTTGAGGATACTGTAACTATGGTTTTTTTAAGACTTTTTATACAACTCTTATTTACAAAAAAAAAACATTAACATCTACACTTGCACTTTGTTCTGATATGACCTGCAACATCCCCTGCATTTCTTCTAGTTGAGCCCTCATTGAAGATCCATGCTAGTGGAAGTTGTGGCATGTTCTCACATTTTCTTCTTTCTTTCAATACGGAGGCTTGCATATCCCATATGAGGGTGGGGAGGATGATTACAATTAGGAAAGAATGCGATTTGCTGTAAAATTCTGCCAAAACTTCGCCACACATAATACTGAATAATTATGTAGCTAATGATATTGTTTTAGTTTATTAACAAATTCACCCATTGCATGCCATGCAAAAAGAATAAATAATAATAAAATGGATAAATCTAGCGTCTAACCTATAAATAAATTCTACAATTCACAAATTGCAAGGTGCATTTTCATAACCATATATATTGAAATAATTAAAATTGTTATAGATTATTCTTAGCTGTGGATTTAATAATTGTATATTTCATTTTTAAAGTTAATGTTTATCAGCGTATATATAAAAATAAGATGCATTAATTCCACCATCGTAGGCATAGCAATCTGGCAACTTCGTAGATCTATTTAAAGTTGTGTGCAATCTTGTCCAAGATCCAGTCCCGCATAGCAATTGAAGAGAGCCTAATTAGCAGAGATTTTTCTTTCAGCTCCAGAAACTGGTCTTATATATACTTAGACTAGATACTATGTCCAGCTATGTACGTAGCACATTTTTTTATCTGCATATATATTTAACCATCTTAAGTGGGTTGAAATTTCCATGTATAAATCTTAGTTTTTATGTATTAAAAGGCCGAGCAATTTTGCAATTAAAAAAATCACGGGAGACAACAAACCAACAAATTATATATCCCCATTCTTTGATACACTAGACAAGTGGTATAAATGTTCAGGCCAAGAACATAGTGATCAACCATTCCAATCATCTTTACACTGGAGGATGGTATAAGTGTTCCATGCCAAGAACATAGAGATCAACCATTCCAAGGAGAACCAAGGTTGCCTCTTACACCAATTTGAACTTTAAGTATAGTTTATTATGACAATTTTTAAGAAGGCTATAAGTCATTTTCTTTAAAATTTACCTCTCTATATATATATATGAAAAAACGAGTGTCAAATATCATAAAACCGTTAAATATATATCATAAACCATTTAAAAGAACATATATACTAGGACTTGACACACACCTATCACTCTTATCAATTCTCTGGACTCAAGGCAATATGGACTATCGTAAAGGGCTTGACATTTTTTCAATAGTATTCCATGTAAATCAATATATTTAATTTAAAGTTTTAACATCAAACATTTTTTTTATAGACTTATCATAATCTTACAACAAATTTTTTAACCAATTAAAGAATTTGAAGTCTTATTTGGCTGCTTTTTTTTTTTTAGGGAAAACCAAACTTTTTAGCATTAGTTTCATAACGTTAGTTGTTATGAATTATTGTCATACAACGAGTTTATATCAATCTAGCTAAGTTTGATAACATTAGTTGTTACAAATCGTTTCCATACAATAATTTTATATAAATCTAGCTAAGTTTGTTACACATTAGTTAAATTTTGTATATGTTGTGACTTCCTAGTTACCGGCATGCTGACCATGTGTTGCACTGTCTTGCTACACTTCAACTGGAGAGTGTGGTAGTTAAAAACCAAGTTGTGTGTTGCATCGCCTTGCTACACTTCAACTAGAGAGTGTGGTAGCAAGCAACCAAGCTTCTTTTCAGGGAGAGTGTGGTAGTGAGTATCCAAGCTTCCTTTCAGGTTCTTTCTCTACAACTGAATCCGAATTGATGGAATGGTAACTGAATTGAGGAGAATAACTCTACTAGAGGGTAAGCCTTTGCTTCGGTTCAATAGCTCAATTCGGTTTCTGGAAGAACTTTGCTAGAGGGGTCGCTTCTACTTCAATGTTCGAATCTGAGTCCTTCCAACAGTTGAGGCCTAATAGCTAAACATATGTATTAATCAATATCAATAATTCAAGAAATTTTTAGCTCGATATATCTTATCTCTGCTTAGCTTTGTTTTCTTCATCTATTCTAATTTAAGGGGACAATTACAAGAAGCTCCAGTTTGACTCTCTATCAAATTATTTGTACATATAAAACATGACTCTAACCTTAAAATGGTAGTGTACTAACAACAAATATGAATGCTAGAGGCGGGGGTATCACATACCAGGGATAAAATGAAAAAAAAAAACAGAGCTATTCAACATCCATGGAATTCGTGGGCTTGGAAGTAGTATCGTAGCTTATGTGATATATGATATTTTCATATACAACCAAATAGTAAATTTTGACATCTTAAATTACCATGAGAGTGAATCTAATCATACAACTTTAACTATAACTTTAAACTTTATCATGAATGAAATCCCCATTAAAGAGAATTTAGATGACCAAAAGCACTTGATCTTCGATGACGATAAAGCTGATTTTTTTTAAAGGATTTAAATAATGAATCGAATTTACTATCTAATAAGTACGATATTGAAGACCTTTATCATAATTTTATAACAACCCTCTCTACTTCCATTTAAACAAGGTCTCTATCAATGTGTTGTGTAAAAAGGAAAATAGAATGTCCAACCTTTGGTATGATATTGAGTGTAAGATTGCTAGAAAATCCATTAGAAATGTTTCTAATGAGTCCTTAAAATCTAAGAAGATAAATACTTACAAATCTAATTAAAAGGGAAAAATGTATTATATAAATAGAAAGCAAGAGAATCTTTTATGCCTATCTAATTTAGATCCTATTGGTGGTAAATTTTGACTCATAAAACCTAGTGAAACAATATGTTTTCCTTGGTGGACTAGAATTCTTACCATAAAAATATTTACAAATCCCCCGATGTTGTGGACAACATTCAAACCATTTTTATAGAGAAGTTTATTTTCTATAGAAGACATAGAGTTTAGGGTTAAGAAACTCACAAAGGGAAAGCTAATGGCATCGAAGGGTAACAAATAGAAATCTTAAAAATTGAAAGGCCTATCCTAACCCCTCAAATCCACAAGCTCTTCAATTTGCTAGTCAAATTGGGATTCCCTAAAGCCTAGATTCAAAGTCTCAATTATACCTATTTTAAAAGGTGGGGATAAAAACAATCCTTCTAATTATAGGACCATTATGGTTATCCCCCTTTCAACCAAGTTATATGGAATTATTTTGGAAAAGAAGATCAACAAATGTCTAGAAAAACACGAAAAATGAGATAAAGGTCATACCAGAGTTAGGAGCTATCATTCATCTGTGAACCAACTTTTTATTCTCAAGATCATTGCAAAAGAGTGTTGCAATAATAAAACCAATCTCTTTTGTTGTTTCATTGACTTTAGAAAATCTTTAGACACAGTCCCCAAAACTAAACTTTGGAATATATCAAAAGAGCTAAAGGTTCCCTTCAAGGTGAGGGTTGTTGTGATAATGTTGTATGAGAAAATTATGGTCGGGTTTAGGCACACTAAGGGATATTCAGAAGAAATTAATTTCCATATATGAGTTAAGCAAGGTTATCCCCTATCCCCTATCCTTCTTGGCATATACATTGACGAGTTTGAGGGTTGTTTGGAAGAAATAGGTTGTGTTGGCCCAAATCTATCTATTATAGTCATTGTCCTTCTTATTTATATTGATGATATTGTTCTAATAGTAAGAAGTCCCTATGATCTCAACAAACAACTAAAAATTCTCAAGGATTTCTTGTCTAGTGTGGGTATGACTATTAACAATTACAAAATGAAGGTTACGATAACTAATTCCAGAAAGATCACTTACATTAATTTTGTATATGAAAACAACAACTTGGATGAAGTGACTTCATACAAATATCTTAGAATTGATATCCATCACAAGTTTAAGTCAAACTATAGTATTAAGAAAATGATAAATGGAGGGTGGAAAACTTATTATGGACTTGGAAAAATTGTAAATCAGTGGAATATTGGTTATGTGATAAGAAAAAACTCCTCTTTAAAAATCTCGTTACACATGTTATCTTATATGGTTGTGAAGTTTGGGGCTACAAAATCTCTAGGGAATTGTGGAGAAAGATATATCGAATCCAAAAGTGTTTTATAACTTATAATCTCAAAATCAAAGACAATATTTCCTATCATATCTTCATCATAGAACAAGATAAACAACATGGAAGACGAGACTTTCTAAGACTTCTTCAAACTCTAGTAAAAAACACATGTGACTCAAGTGAAATTGGCATAAAGATGTCAAGTCACTTCTTCAAACTCCAGTAAAAAACACATGTGACTCAAGTGAAATTGGTCACTCTGCATAATAACAATAACATGTAGAAACTTTCATGAGCTCATGCATCTGAAAATTTCTAAAACATCAAGGGTCAAAAAGACTAGGAAGTGAAACACTAGCACTTGGGAATTGAATCTGTGACCTCCAAGGAAAAAACACATATTCTTAACCCCATTGCATCTATTTACATGGTGAATATAATAAACTAGGTCACTGATTTGCTGATTTGCTACTACATCATATCACCAACTTTTTTATTAACCTAACTTATATTTAATAAGTTGAAATGGCTGGCCACTATCTTACCATGATGTGCTCATTAACTTAGATTTCGTAGAGAAGATTTTCATTTATCACTAAGAATGAGAACTGTAGTCATCAAGAAATTGGTCAATAGGTAGAATGTGAAATTCTGAAACTCTTTTGACAACACAAATAGTATTGACAACACAAATAGTATGAGCATTCCAAGTGAGTCAAAACAAAATTTCAAAATATAGAACCACGCAGACTTTATACTTCAAAAAAACATGAAGAAATTAAAGAGTTGGGTATATATTCTTGAACAAAATAATGGAAGATAAACCAGATCGAAAACAAACTGTGTGAAGCCTAAAAAAAACCATGGAATTTTATATATTTTGGTCTCGGCAAGACTCTACATGCGCTGCCTAATGCTTGTTTTTATAAAAAAAAAACATCCCAGACTAAGTTCCGATTTACTGTACTTTCAGTATCTCGTCTACATTACAAAGCAAAAAAGGAATAAAGGAGCATGAGATCCGCAGAAATCCCATTACGACCAGAAGGGACTCGTCTACTGCCGGTGAAGCATTCCACTGTGTAAAGAGGAGCTCTGACAAGCTCCAGGGCGATCTCTACCAAAATTGTGTCACGCATAACGCACGGGCATATCAACGTAAGCAGCTTCCTGTCACAAAACACAAGACTGCCATTAGCAAATTCTTCACCAATAAAAAAAAAATAGAAAATCATTTGTAGCATCCCTAGCCTTGTAACATCTCCAACCTTCCACCAGGTAGAGAAATGTTACCAATACAACTTTAACTTAGTCTTTAAAGTTCTGATACCAATTTGTAATATCTCTAGTTAGCAACAGGCCAGGCAATACTACCCCTGCAGCTCTGCTGTACTACTCTGATCTGTGACAGCTCCAATCTTAACTACTGGTTATGCCACACAAAGATACTTGCGGAAAAACATACACATCCATATAAATATAGAATGTCTATTCTATATATATAGATATATTAATACTGAGATAACAATAAGATTACACATGCAGCATATACAACATATACCGGCAATACTCATCAATTACAACATAAGTAACATTAATAGGTAAATAAACCAGTGAAAAAAAAAAGCCAGGATTGTATAAGCAGAGACTCCGAGATAATATTATGTGGTGAGAGAGAAGGAGGGACGGTCAGGAAATTACGAACCCAGGTATCCATACCGACATTCCCACGACGCTTATCACACAGGCCATGATTGTCACGAGAATACACCACAGGTATCCCAATGGCTCACCAATGTACTGGTCATCATTTCTGCTAATTTTTGTGGAGATTTCAACAGTATTCATAGTGGATAACCCCGATTTTCTCTTTCGTTAACAATCTCTTTGTAAGAGGTTTCTTGTTAAAATGTTTCTCAGTTCTCTGATATATATAATTATGCTCACGTCACTGTAGCAGATTTCAGGGATATATATAATGATGCTCACGTCACTGTAGCAGATTTCAGGCAAGATTCCAAAAATAACGTGAACCAGAGCATAATATTAGTCAAATTATGTTTTGTAACCATGCGTGTATCCTCCCGTTTTCTTCTAATATTATAAATTTAAACAAAAGTCGAACAAGCTCCTTGCGTTTGCGTGTCCTGATAAGATGATTACCGAATTGGGCAAAGAAGAATTGCAGAGTTCATACGGAACCCTTCATGAAAAACATAGGTTGAAAAATGATTATTCAATGTCACAGGAAAATGGATTTTTCATGGAAGGAATATATGCCATTGTTTACTTCAAAATTGATGGCTCAATTCTGCACTGACATTGAGCATGAGTCAATGAAGAAAGCATTGAGGCATGCTCAATGTCCATTGTACTTCAGAAATGATTATTCATGCCGTAGAGAAGAGACGTCTGTTCGAGAATAAATCTATGTTATATATTAAAATATTAAAAATAATGTTTAAACCCATTTTTAGTTAATATATATGAATATTATTAATTTAGTTGTTAATAATATTTATTAATAATTATAAAAATAATAATGATTTAGTTTGCTATATAAATATAAAAAATAAAAAGTATTGATATGTTTTATTAATTTAGTTGTTAATAATATTGGTTAATAATAATATAAATAATATTGATTTAGTTTACTATATAAATATAAACAATATTGATATGCTTTATTATTAAACAATATTGATATCCTTTATTATTATATAGTTGATTATAAAGTATTATAATGTTATAATAAGAATATAAATCAAAAAAAATAATCATGATGATTATGGTTAACAAGATGATCTATAAGATCTTAAGAAAAGCAAGAGATTACTTGGATTTTTTTTAAATGTTATATTGATATTTAATTTGGGCATACTCAAGGCATTCTAGGAGAAAGTGTTTTTCATCTTCCCTAGTCAACACATAAAGATACTTTTGATCTTCAAAGTTAGGGTTAACCATCTCCTTCTAATATATTAATTTTCTTTTATCCTCTAATTTTTATGGCACCATAGATTCTCCTTAAATTTAGCTTGTACAATATTTTAAATATCATCATAATAACTTCTTCTTTTATTCCTCAGCCAAGATTTGGCATCATTATGCCATCCGTGATTTTGGCTAGAGTTTGAAGCAATTTTGGGGAGCCTCTTGTTATCCATGTTGTTTATCTTTCTCTTGTACATTAAGTAACTAATCATATTTGTGCTCTCAAAGGGGAAAGGCTAGCTTCGATGAGGAGGATAGGATAGGGTGTATTGCCCTTAATTTTGAGATTATAAGTTATAAAATTCTTTTGGATCTGTTGTATCTTTCTCCAGGATTCTCTAGTCATACTTCAGCCCCAAACATCACATCCATATACGTTTCAAGAGTGACAAGATTCTCAAAGAAGAGTTTTTTCTTATCCCATAGCCAAAGGTTTGCTAAATTATTTTCAAGCCCATAATAAGCTTTCCACCCTCCATTTATCATTTTCTCAATGTTATAATTTCAATTGAGTTTGTGATGAATATCAATTCCAAGATACTTGTACAAAGGAACTTCCTCCAAGATATTATTTTGAAATACAAAATTATAGTAGGTGATTTGTTGGATTTAATGATCATAACATTTGTTTTGTTAATGTTCACAAGCATACATGTACTAGAGCATAAGTCCTTGAGGATTCTAAGCTACTTACTAAGGTCATCGGTAACATATTATATATATATATATATATAGATAGATAGATAGATAGATAGATAGATAGATATCAAAGATAGTTTTTTAAATAATAAAATAATTTTGAGATGATTATTTTAATGCATAGAGTCATATTAACATTACTTCCCATATACTATTATGATTAGTAATATTATTAAAATGTTAATGTTGATATTATTATGGTTAATCATGATTATCCATGTTTGATTATGGTTGACTTTGGTTGACTATATCGACTTTCATTCACTATGTTTGACGATAATTGAATTTGGTTTACTATGGTTCACCATGTTTAACCACAGTTGGATTATATGGTGGATTACAGTTGACCACGCCTGACCATCGTTGGCTATGGTTAAGCATTTTTCACTATGGTTAATGATGGTTTGATGATGATTGATTATGTTTGACCATCCTAACAATGGTAGATGACATGTATTACTCTGAACTTAACTCGATTGTAGATTTTGTCCAGCCAACAAGTTTGCAACAAAGTCAACCATTGACTTTCGTTGACTTTGTTCCATGCCCATTGGATGGATAGAATCCGCAATCGGGATAAGGATTGCCATTTTATTATGGTTGACAATGGGTGACCATGATTAACTATGGTTGAGTATGATTGAACAAGGGTGAGTATGGCTAACTATGGTTGACCATGTTTGACTATGGTTGGCAATTTTTAGGCTATGGTTGATAATGATTGAAGTTGGTTGACTTTGGTAGACTATGTTTGAGTATGGTTGAGAATGGTTGACTTTGGTACAATATGTTTGAGTATGGTTGGCTTTGGTTGACCATGTTATATTATCATTAATTATTGTTAACCATGGTAGACTATGATTAACTATATTTGAAGGGCATTCTTAAGTTCATTATGTGTTTAGGCCATCAGATAGGCAAGCAACAAAGTTAATGGTTGACTATGGTTGACTATGGTCGACCATAGTTTTCCATAGTCATACTTATTCAACCATGGTCAAGCATGATTGACCATAGTCAAATTGTGAGACTAATAGTGATCTAGGTGGACATCGGTGGCCACCCACTTGTTCCACCTATTCAACACGATTCTCCATCTTGGAAATTTTTCTATTTATAGTTTTTTAGGTCCTAAACTTGTGGGTTGTTTTGAGGCCTTAAATGATGTTTTTTTGTCACTCGAAGACCTGGATTCCCATGGAAATCCAATGCCTACCAACAATTGTACTTCTCAGTTAGATATTTCCAACAAGTTATTATGTGCCCCAAACAAAGATTGTATGCAAAACTTGCACCCTGGGGAAGTTAACATATCAACAAACCACCTCGGGGCCTGTAAGCCTTTTGGTGTTTTGTGTCCTAGGGTCGGGGTTTTGGATATTTAGGGTAGTGTTGTAACTAAATTCAAATCATCAATTTGCAAGAAAAGATTACAGCATGATATTTAACAATCCATAACCTAATTGGATTATAAGCTATATTGTAGGTCATTGTGAAAGCCACTTTCTGAATTTATGTATTTCTTTTCTCTATTGAATTTTTCATTTTAAAATCAAGTGTTCACTAATTAAAGAAATATTCTCTAATTACACTAAAAACGACACTATTGCAGAAATATTCTACTCTTGAAGCAAAATACTTAGTGTAACCTATTTTTTAGCATTTTTGGGTAAAGAGGATATGATTTGGTAAATTATTTTGCAATAAATTTAATTTTGTAGTTGCAATTTAAATGACATATTAGACACTATAAAGGAACTATTATATGCATATACTATGCACTGCACTTCATAAGTAAATAGTAACTTCAGGTTTATTTATAAATGTAACAAAAATTATCAAATATATAATTTGTTTGTCAATAGTGTTAGAGTACATCAACATATACCATACCTTGTGCTCAAAGATGGGTATCAGAGACTCTGATAAGATCTTGGTTTTAAAGTACCACAATGGACTACATAGATACATCCAAACAAAGATGTATTTCTTGGATATATCCTCACTGGGAGTTTCTTATCAATATGTTGTCAAAATCTAGCGAAAAATTAAGAAAAGGAATAAGAAAAAAATTGGTTCTGCAAATCGATTGCAACATAATCATGGTAAAGGTGGCCCCAACTCACATAAAAAAGGATAGTGAAAGGATATCCAACCTCAATAAAACCAATCCAAGCCACAAGAAAAGAAGGATAATGGGAATTCAAAGAAGGACACTAGAAAGTGGTTTGAGTTCCACAAAATCCCCTGGCACAACACTGATGAATGTCGCTTGAAACAGTCATTGTTGGTCAAGATGAAAGAGAAAGAATTGGACTCTAGCTCAAACTCTTATTTGGAGAAGGATAAGGGAAAGCAGATCATTGATGCAAAACCCAGTTGTAGTGCCCCCACAACTAAAACCAACAATTTAAAAAAAAATTGATACGAATTAAATCAAATGTATGCATTCTAAAAATTCCCATGCATATAAAAACACTTTTAAAACATGAATCACAACAAAATTAGCATTTGCACGACACCATATAAATGATTAAAACTCATATTAAATACATAACAATTAAAACCCATAATAACTAGCAATAAATTGACGATTTAGCATGCATTTAGCAGCATTATGAATTGTGGTCAAATATACACATAACAACATATAATTCACTCAAGAATAGAGTATATGCACAACAAATAAAACCCATAAATAAAAACAATGTGTCACAGATAAAATCTTATCTTTTTAACCAAATGTACAACCAATTGTAGAGGATGGAAATTCCACCCAACCATAGATTTGTTGCTCCAAATATCAATACAAAATCACCCCTGTAATGGGGATACGAATCCACAAGAAAGGGTTTCTATCTATTTTCCACTCACAGCCCAACACAACCCGCATCAAGCTAATTTTACCTATGGCTATCCCAATCCTCTAGCTCTCTTCACCTCAACCCAAAAAATCTAAGGAATGAGATCCCCCTTCACTGCACATAGTCCCTCATGCATTCCTACTTCCCTCCAGGTGTAATTCCCTTGAGGGATTAAAAGATAAATTAAATTTGTAATTATGTTTTACATGGTAGAGAACTTCTATTTCTAGTTAATTCCTGGTTCTGTTGCAAGATAAAATGTAAAATTTTGCTTGACTTTTCTTTTTGCATACATAATTACATGATTGAACAATTAAATTAAAGTAGTCACATAGCATACATATAAATGTCATAACTTGAATTTAGAGTAACACAACAATATTTGTGGATTACTTGTTGAAGAAGAAGGTTGTCTTGCTGCAACTACCTCCCTGAATTTGTTTCCTCCTAGCCAGCTAGGAACATAGCCTCTCTGGCTTCCTAGCTCCAGGAAATTAGATTTCCTGGCACCTGTGCCCAAAATCCCAGCAACACCAGTCCACTAGTAAAAACCCACAAAGAAATTTGTGCATCCTTCCTCCTCTCTAAATATTTTGTTTTCTTCCCTCTTTTTTGGTTTCTCCTTCTCCTCCAAAATAAGATCCTCCCCTTCTCCCATTCCAACCCCCTCTTCCTTATCCTCGTCCCTCGAATCCTCCCCCCCATCAATTTCCCATCTGCCTTCTCTTTTGTCATTAATTATTTACCTACCTTTAATACAATAAAATAATCCCCTCTCCTTTTATTACTTTCATTTTTGTTACATTACTTAGTTCAAAATAATAAATAAATAAAATGATAAAATCTAATTATTTCAATAATTAATTTACTTAGATAGATTGATGATTAAATAAATTTACTTTTAGTACATTAATGACTTAATTTACCTTAATTAATTATGATCAATAATTAATCTAATTGGGTTGTTACATACACTCACCCTTCAAGAAACTTAATACATGATTCATACATCCAGATCAAATAAGCAACATCATTAATTTAAAACACTCATACATACTATTGTGCGTGTGCAAGGCATGTATGTGTAGCTAGCACATACATAAATCACGCATGTACTAATGACAATAATTAACATATCTAATGCAATTCTTATATGTTTCCAATCCAATCACCAATGCAATTAATATTCATAAGAATAAATCAACCATTTACAATATTATCCTAATCCTTCAATTATAATAATTTAGTACAAATACACATTTATCTAGATAATTGTAATTCAGTTAAGCAATTTTTTTTTAATCAAGAGAAAATAAGCATTTTTTCTATAAGATTAAAACTCCACACACTCTTAACTACATCTAACCATCCTTCCTCCCTAACCTACTTTCATCTTATATCCCTATCCTTCCTCTATTGGATTATCCTGGAGTGTCAACTATATTGACCTAACTCCAGATAGAACACGTAAGTGGAAGTGTTAACAACCTTGACCAAGCTTCCCCAACAAGCAAATGGAAATCACCATCACATGTATAGGGGGTCATGATCTAGCATCGTCCACCCATGATTCCAAGTTTCATAGGATACATGGTGGGAAATGCCTCCACCCCTCCTAATAGAACTAGGGTCAACACCATATCATGGACCATACACTGACACTTTGTTGCTAGGATTTTGTCATCGAATATTCAGTTTTAGGAAATCTCTCTACCTTAAAATGTGCACTTGCCCACATATCATAGAAGTGCATTTTAACCAACATAATTTAACATGTAAATATTCAAACCATATTTTTTCTCAGTCGATGTTCATGACATAAATCGTTTATTACCATCCTCCCTTGGGTATTGCATAGCCCATTAATCTACAGATTAGTTTATAACACAAGATCATACATATCCATACATTATTATCATGTAAATGCATTTAATCATATCATTAACTCTGTATCCACGTACCAACAACTTTAAATTTCAAAAATTTTAAGCTAGAATTAGGTTGCATAATATCCATGATAATTCAAATAATGATATAAACATTCATAGTATTGTCAATCACATAGGTCTATATGTCTAAAATTGTAAGTGTATAATTAATAGTGTTCCATAGTTAATAATAAAATAAGATACAATTAGGCCATAAGTAATTATAGTTGTTTAAGTCAAAATGTGGCATTACATACACCCAACCTTATAGAAACAATATAGTCTCGAGGTGGTAAAAAAAAAGTGAGGGATAATTTCATTGTAATGTCTATGCATCCTCCCAAGTAGCATATCCTAGGCTATACTTGTCCCACTAGACCTTAACTTGGTCTATCAAATGATTCCTAAGTTGTCGGACCTGACGGTCCAATATGCGTAATGGCTCGTTTGTGATGGTTCCCGCATCTGAGACCTGCAATTCCTTCCATTTTAGTTTGTGAGATTCGTCAGCAACGTCATGACATAGAAAAAATACATGAAAAACATTATGATTTTTATACAAGTGGGATGGCAGTACGAGGTAATAGGAAACATGTCCAATTCTCTCATGGATTTTAAACAGTCTTATAAATTGAGGTGACAACTTTGTCCCCTTCCCAAATCGAATGGTACTCTTATTAGGCCTGATAAAAACAAAAACTTAATCTCCCACTTTTTAACTTTGGTCAATCCTGTGTGCATCAGCATAAATGTTTTGTCTATCATGTTCCTCCTTTAGTCGTTGTATAATATGAATCACATGTTCCTCCATCTCTTGAATCAGTTACGACCCTATTGTCACTCGGTCTTCTAACCTTTCCCAACTCAATAGTGTCTTGCATGGCCTTCCATATATATTTTCATAGGGAGGCATTATAATGGATATGTGAAAATTGTTATTGTGGGAAAAATCTACCAAAGGTAGGTACTTATCCTAATGTGTTTGATTATCCATAACATACATCCTAAGAATGTATTCCATAACTTGATTTACTCTCTCAATTTTTCCATCTATTTCGGGATGATATGTTCTACTTAAGTTCAATTGAGTCCCTAGAACTAACTGCAAACTTGTCCAAAACCTACAGGTGAATCGAGAGTCCCTATATGAAATGATTTTCTTGGGTAACCCATGCATACATATGACCTCACTTATAAAAATTTGTTCCACATTAGTGACATCATAATTGTCCCTGACCGAAATAAAATGAGCACTCATAGTCAACTTATCAAATATAACAATAATGGAATTGTGCCTCAATGATGTGAGTGGAAACCCCACCATGAAATCCATACAAATGACTTCCCACATGGACATAGGAACATCATGCGGTTGTAGGAGACCTATCGGGTGGTGATGATCGACCTTCACTTGCTGACACTCGAGGAACTTGGTGATGAAATGGACAACATCACACTTCATGCTCACCCAGAAGAAAAGCTTCTTCATTTCTGCATACATTTTATTCACACACAGATGCACACAGTAAAGTGCTCTATGGGATTCCTTGAATATGATGCTTCTAATATCCCCACCCTTGGGGATGTACATCCTTCTCTGATATCTTAAAAATCCATCTCCTTCAAGGCTATATCCTTCATACTTTAGCTCTAGCTTCCTCCCACTCTAGAGGGATGAAGTAACCTTTAAATACCAACTATCTCCAAGAATTTTCTCCAACACTCGCTCCCTCAGATTAAATTTTAAGGGCACCAAGGAGAAGATACGTGATCTCATGCTCAAGGCGTCCGCAAACACATTCTCCTTTCCCTTGATGTATGAAATTCCAAAATCGTACTCACTCATAAAGTCACTCCATCGCCTTTGCCTGGAATTAAGATCCCTTTGAGTGAAGATATGCTTTAAGATTTAATGGTATGTCTTGAGCTCAAAGATTTACCCCACTAGATAATGCCTTCAAAGTTTTAGAGCTATCATTACAGCTTCCAACTCTAAATCATGATCATCCTATAGCTTCTCATGTTGCTTCAAATTTATTGATTCATACATTATCACTCCCCCATCATGCATTAGCACGACCCCTAATCCTTGCTTCGAGGCATCTATTCAAACTATGAAGTCCTTCTCCATATCCGACACTCATAGAATTGGCGCACTGGTTAGTAACCTCTTAATCTCAATGAATGAAAAATTGCATTCCTCTGTCCATTCATACCTGACCCCCTTGAACTGCAAGGTGGTGATGGGCTTTTATATCTTTTAGAACCCTTCCACAAACCTTCGATAATAACTAGCTATCCCCATGAAGCTTCTCACCTCATGAGCATTTTTCAGCACTAGCCAATCCATAATGGCCTTCACTTTTTCCGGGTCCACAGAAATTCCTTCACCGAAAATGATATGACCTAAATAGTGAATCTATTTCTAGAAGAAAGAGAACTTTAACAAGTTTCCATACAACTTGTTCTCTCACAGGCATGACAATACGACTTGCAAGTGTTCCCCATGTTCTCTTTAGTTCTTGTAATAGATGTGGATATCATGAAGAAAGAACTATACAAATAAGTCTAAGTACTTTCAGAATACACCATTCATGAGGCTCATGAAAACTAGTTGTGCATTGGTCAAACCAAAAGTCACTACAATGAACTCGTAATGTCCAAAATGAGTTTGAAAGGAAGTTTTAGGAATATATCCTTCATTAATCCTTAATTGGTGATACCTTGATTGGAAATCACTTTTTTGAGAAAAGTGTTTCTCCTTTCATGTGATCAAAGAAATCATTTATCTGTGGTATTGGGTACCTATTCTTCACCGTAGCATGGTTCGAGTCCCTGTAATAGATACGCAGTCGTAAGGAACCATCCTTGTTCTTGAAAAATATTGTTGGTGCACCCTGAGGTGAGACACTGGGCCTTATCATCCCTACGTCAAGTAGTTACTTCAACTTCATCTGCAATTTGCAAAGTTTTGTAGCCGTCATCCTATACGATGTCTTGGAAATTGGATCTGCGCCCGATTTTAGCTCGATGGTAAAATCAATCTCCCTCTCATGAGGTAACCATGGAAACTCTTTCAGAAAAAAATCCTTAAATTCTGACAAAACTGGATATTGATCCATAGAGGGTCCTTTCCCTTCATTGACTTCTTCCACTACATATAATTGATGACCTTGCCTCATGCAAAATTTAACCTTCATTTTCTAAATAAGGTGTAAATACACCGTCCTCTGTATACCATGGATCTCTATTGACCTTCCTTCATCATCTTCAAAAATCACCCTCTTTGCGAAACAATCTACCATAGCTCGATGAGATTATAACTAGTTCATCCTTATGATTATATCATAAGTACCTAGGGCAGTGACATACACCTTCAACCTAGTAGTACACACTCCCAGGTCTATAAGACAATTATCAACGCTAGGTCCTACCGCTTGTTTTTTCCCCGAATCCATCTCGACTTGTTTAAATTCATCATGTGCATAGGCTTCCAACCCACACTTTTCTAATGCACAAGGTGAAATGAAACTATATGTAGCACCAAAATAAAACAAAATTTTAACATTGACATGATTTAGCATACCTGAAGAATCCACCACAGTGGATTGATGTTCTTCCTGGAAGTTATTAATTGTTTCATAAATATGGTGGCTACTACTCACTCTTCCCATCGTGGCCTTTCTGTCTCTATGCACAAATAATGATTGTGAGTTTGGAAAGTCACACCGATAATGGGATCCTCCAAACCCCAAACAAGTAAAATGAGATGGAACCTGCACACTTCCCTGTGAAGGTCTCTAAAATGACTTCCTTCCCTTATAACCCCTACCCCTACTAACTGCTCCCCAAGAAGGTCATGGACTTTCTTGTGTCACGGGTGATGAGTTAGATTATGCACTCACTGCCATTGAAATACATTTTTCAACTTCTCTAGGTGTGGCTCTATTTCCATAAGGAGGTATCCTAGAGCTTCCTCCCCTAGAGAAGGTCCTAGGGGCCTTCCCTACAAATCCAGGATGTTGTGGAATGCTTGATCTCATACATCCTTTTAAGCTCATATTCTCCTTTTTGTAACGAGCATTTTCAACCACTTCAGCCACTGACGATGGTTTTCACATCTGCACCATGGCCCTTATCTTAGGGTTGAACCGGTACATGAAACATCCTACTTGTTGTTGATCGATATCCATGTATGAGACATACTTTACGAAGACTATGAACTAGATTATATACTCTTCCACAGTTATGTTTCCCCGAATTAGGGCATGAAATGCTCCTACATGTTCCTCATAGTAAGCAGGAAAATATTTCCTCTGGAACCTTTCCTAAAAAATCTCCCATGAGACGGTGTCTGGGTTAAGGTGCAATTGCCTCTCCAGATTACCCCACCAGTTCAAGGCACTATCCCTCAACTAAAATATCGCTATCTTCACTTTTAACGTGGAATCATAGTCTCTCAAGGGAAAACATCCCATCATTCCTTTCTACCATGCCTATGCACATTCACTTTCGTGTCCCCCGAAAAACTCTGGGAGTTTAATTTTATGTAGTTCTCTATTGATTTCCCCTGGTGGAGGCCCTCCCTCTGAGTCCCTCAATTATTCAAGGTTACCCACTCCAGATGGTGGTGGTTCCACTTCGATATTTGTTGACTAACGTCCCTTTAATGTCTCATTAATAGCCTCTAAGGAATGCAAAATGAGAGCTAGCTCGAGAGATGGTGGTGGCGGTACCGGTATCAGTGGTCCTTGCGACAATTCCCTCCTACCTCGATTTCCTTTAGTCCTAATCATCTTGACTAACTGAATCAACATTTGACCAAATCTTATTAGAAAAGGGTTTAAGGAATTCAACATTTTACTCAACTTATACTTGCAAACGTAAGGTTTAGGAGTAAGTTTCTTTATACTTGTTTGTAAACAAACATTACTCCCATAAGGTAAGTGGCTAAAGGTTAGGGTTAAAGCATCTAAGCTGGGTAATTTTATCCAGGTAAGTTGTCAACTCCCTCACCTTGCTAACTATGCTAGCACTGCGGGGTACCCGACAATTACTGTAACATATTTCCATAATTAAGTGTGTAACCCTATCCTATAACACTTATATCCTTATAGAGATTCTATATTCATGTTATTAATACTTTATAATTCATTATAAATTTCCCCTAATCTCATTAAATAACATTCACTAATATTATCGAGTGTTAATTTAATCATTTTAACAATTATATTTATATTAATTAATCACTACTTAACAATAATTATATTCTTCATTAATCATTACTTCGCATTATGTTACTAACGCACTACATAATTTTGTTTAATAATTTAAGGATTCTTAAGATACCCGAARAAAAAAAAAAAAAAAAAATTTAAAATAGATTTTGATTAGTTATTTAATCTTCTATTATTGCCAAAATATATTATATTGACTTATTAATACAATTACAATCACACATAAACAAAAATACACATAACAAAGATGATACACGAACACCATACACTGACTAAGCTCTATGAATAATGTTGGCGTTGTTGTAATATGTACCATACACAAGACAAAGCCTTATCCATATACACTACATACACCAATGGGATAGAAATACGTGTCATGCTATACTATTAAAGAATTAAATAATCATATAAACCGTAAACATGTATTAAATATTATAAAGTATATGAACTTGTACTAAATATCACTTTTATTGTATTTTTATTATTTTTATTTTATTTATATTAATTACCAAATTACATGTATTTAAAATAATAAATGACTAATAATAATAATAAACAAGTAAAATTTTAAATGGGTAGAAAAATAAAATAAATAATAATATATATATAATAAAATAAAATAAATAATACATAAAAAAAGAAAGAGAAAAAAAAATGAATTTAAGAAAACAATTGAGCAGAGGCAGTGTGGGACCT
>JZKD02S2261939.1:403679-440848 GCA_000966675.3 Picea glauca
TATACCAAGAACAAGCCTTAAGCATATAGCATCATCACCATATATCCAAACCAGATAACAATATACCAATAAAAACAATATGTACTACTATTCAATGTACCATATCAATATCACCAAGATGTATCATGCATCAACAAGACATGCCTCTCAATCATGTACCATACCATCTCCAAGCATAAGATATAATCACATAAACATACATGTGACCTGTACCTGACCTGTTGAATTGTAACACTGACCCGTAGCACTTCCACAACCTTCAGCAGCCTAGTACCAACATTCTCTCCAATTACATCTTGTCCTCATGGGACAAAGACTACCTGCCACACGGGGCCTCACGTGACATCACTTAGGCAATCCATGGGGGTTCTTCGCATGACACCCTCAATCTGACTCATGAGGGCCTACCAAATTAGGGTTACAAAAAAACCCTTTCACTCTGTAGCTCCGAAACTTTCGCTCTTTCCTCGCACTTTCTTTGTTTCCTCAGTATTCCCGTCAAATTCTCCAATAGACCAAAGTACTAGACCATAACAATCACAATATAGATATTCAATGTAAGTGTGTGTGTCAAATGGATGTCTCATGATGTGTATTTATACTTTTTCTTGGTAACCTCTTTACTTATTCTTAGGGATTCTTGACTTTCTTGTTACAACCACTTTACACATTCAATCATTGACTTGTAACTTCTTAGGGGCTTCTTGACCATTCTTCGGGGCTTCTAACTTCATAAGGAAATATCTCCCTAGCCGTGAGGAACCACGTGGTGTACCACCTATCACCGAAAACAACACGACAAGGACTATGCATCTATTTGTATCTTACCTGCATTTACATTGTCCTTCATGTCCATATTCATCAACCAAGTTCGGGTACCATAACTGGTTCAAACCTCCGACCCTCGGGCCGACATCTGCTCAGGATATTTTCCAAACCTCCACAAGAGTTAGAATGGACTCTTTTTCTTTGACTAGGCAAGAGATCGGGTCTCACAAGTTCGCGGCTTTTAACACAATGCCATATCTCTCAGCAATAGCCAAGACATAAAACTGCGAATAGGCGTAAGGTATAAGAACTTCTCCCTTAGCCCCCCCTTTGCAATATGACCACAACCAAGGCCTGGAGCGAACCCTTTCATGACTCACAACTTCACGAGTTGGATATTCGTGGACTCTCGACTCCTCCAGTGCCCCAAACACCGATAACCGAACTTGTGATATGGCAGATGGTGTATGGCCCCTTTCTGTTATCTCCCTTTAAAAATGACCACCGACTAGGCTAAGTACTATTCCCTCTCGCAACTCACAACTTCGCGATTTGGAGGGTCATAAAATATTGCTCTCCCCTTGAGAACCTCTGAAGTGCGATAAGTCAACAGAGTGTTGACACCTTCCAAGTGATGTGTCCACGCCAACTGTCACCCTCTTTCACCTTTTCTGCACGCTACGTCGGCACCACCTGTCGTGCGTGACTTTGGCGTTCAGCATTTTGTAACCTCCGTGATCACAACAAAGGTTTATACACCTCGAAACCCCGATACGCGATATGATGTGAGGGGTTGATCCAACGGTTCTCCTGCTGTTGAGATCCAACAGCCTGGATCTCCCTCCTTATACCTCACGACTCGGGACTTGGAATGACCTAGGAATTGATCTACCTTCCAAACCCACAAACCCCGAAACCCCGAGGAAATTTGACAGCTCAAAAAAAATGTGATCAACGGCTCCCATTGATCCTCGGCTCCCAGGTGATGGGTTCCTCCTGTCGCTAACCACCTTGAAAGTTTGATGTGATCTGACGGTCCTCGCAAATTCGGCGATTCTCCACGGAGAATGTCAACCATCCGTCTACGTCCTTGATAATTCTTTGGCCCCAAGCTTTGATTCGGATTCTTGGCCTTTCTTGCTCCTGGATGATTTTGATTCAAAATTTCGCTCACCCTTTGCAACCTTCAAACAAAGTTGATTTTCTGGGTCTTCGACTTCTCTTGGAGAGTTCTGACTTCGAACCTCCCCTGTGCACAAAATTTGCACGCCACGATAACTACTCAAGTTATCTCTCAAAGGAAGCTCTGTGCACTCCTTGCGACAGATAATTCTTCAACTCCTCTACGAAATTTAAGAAATTTTCCCTCTTTCCCAGCCTACACACTCCTTGCATGGCTCTGAGCCTTTCTCATGCTTCTGCCTGTAAAAGCACAATTATATCTTTCCTGAGAGTTCTGAGATGAATTTCAGAACCTGGTCGACGCACTCCTTGCGTACCCTCCATTGCAATCTTTGCAAGAGTTCTTAGAAAGAGAAGCAACTGAAACTCACTCTCCCCTTATCCAGAATTCAAACATTTAACAAAGAATCCCAGATCATACGCACACACATAGCATTGAAATAAAATGCACACATAGAATATAAACAAGCCTGCAACATACCATTCAATGAGTGGTTCCAACAACCATAACACACACATATATTTGGAATCAAATATTTCTTCTATTAATTCCAGTGCTCCTGTACATGGAAAATAATAGCTAAATGCATAAAAATCCTATGTGTTCTTCTATTCTCCTCTGCATCTCTACAACTTACGAATTCTGAATTATGTTACAAAGATACAAGGGTTGAGAGTCTCTATCATCTGTTTTCCCTCCTAAGCTCCTAAAACTGTCTAGTCTATCATTTAAATCTACCTACTTGCATTAAACAAACTTAAATGTGTATTACATCCGCGGATAGGAAAATACGCCCCAAAATCAGTTTGGATCTTCAAGATATAAATGCAACTGCACTTTCCTCCTTTCCATTACATTAATGTTTCAGATTTTAAATTTCAAAACATTTTCACAAAAACGTGTTCAAATTACATCTGYGCGTCCAKCTTTCTCCTTGGATTTAGGCACGCACTTGGRCTTTATATGATGCTCCTGCATCATACTCCCTTGCTTGAAAATTTTCATGAACTCTCGTTCATGATCTCTTGCAMGGTATGTCCATGCCTTTGAATTTTTGCTTCATTCTCCCAGCTGGCATCTTCAACTGGATGTCCTTTCCACTTGAGCAAGTAKTCAAAATACTCTTTTCTCCTGGTCTTTCTGCTAATCCTCTTGTCAATTATGATTTCCATCTATGGTTTTTCAGCTACAGGCATTTGTTTTGTCCATTGAATATTTTCATGTTCATCTTTTGCTCCTGATTCTTCAGCTCTGTAAGGGCATAAATCTGCGACATTGAATATCAGTGAGATTCTGACCCCATCGGGTAATTCAATCTCATATGTGTTTGCCCTGAATTTCCTTATGACCTTGCACGGTCCAATCTTTTTCATCTTGAGCTTGTTGTATGTTCCCCTTGGGAACCTTTCCTTCCTCAAATGCGCAAGAATCAAATCGCCAACTTCAAATTGAATTTCTCGCCTGTGTTGATCTACTCTACACTTGTAATCTTGACTTGAACTCTGCAACCGCTCCTTAATTTTGTTGTGAAGCTCCTTCATTCCTTCTGCAAAGTCCTCTGCACTAGCACTCCTAAATTCAACTTGTTCTGAATCTTTCAATTCAAAAACTCCCCTTGGTTGCATTCCATATACAATTTGGAATGGACTGTGCCCTATGCTTATGTTAAATGAATCGTTGTAAGCAAATTCTGCCTATGGAAGAATATGATCCCATTGATTGTGGTGTCAGTCACTAGGCTCCTCAACAGATCTCCCAAACTTTGATTCACTGCCTCAGTATGTCCATTCGTTTGAGGGTGATATGCTGAGGTAAAAGATAAATTAGTCCCCAGCTTCTTCCATAGGCTCCTCCAGAAATGACCAACAAATTTGGTATCCCTGTCTTATACAATACTCTTGGGTAAGTCGTGAAGTCTAACAACTTCCTTGAAAAACAGATTGGCAACGTTTGTTGCATCACTAGTTTTCTAACATGGTATGAAATGTGCCATTTTAGAAAATATGTCGACTACCACGAAGATTGAGTCACAACCCCTTTGCATCCTTAGCATTCCTAACACAAAATCCATACTTATCGCATCCCACGGTCTCTCTGGTACTGGAAATGGTTGATACAACCCTGTATTTTATCTCTTCCCCTTGGCATGCTGGAAAATTCTACACCTGTCCATGAATTTATTGACATCTGTTCTCATCGTCGGCCAATAATATGAGTCATTCAACTTCAAGAATGTTTTATCATGACCGAAGTGTCCGACCAATCCTCCACTGTGATTTTCCTTCAACGAATTCTCCCTCATGGAACATTTCGGAATACATAGTTTATTTCCTTTGAACAATAATCCATCCTAGATCATATACTCGGTCCATTGGCTTTTGTCCCTAAGAATTGGATTCTCAAACGCCTCATATGCTTCTCTGAAATCTAGATCATCCCTATACATTTATTTGAGGTTATCAAAACCCAGAGTCTTGACTCTAAATTCCTGCAATAGCAAATATTTCTTTCTCAAAGCGTCAGCCACTTTGTTAGCAGTTCCAGAAATATGTTTAATCACAAAAGTAAAGTTATGCATGAACTCAACCCATTTAGCATTTTTTTGGTTCAACTTCTCCTGTCGAGTCACAAATTCCAAATCTTGATTACCGATGTACAAAACGAACTCTTTGGGAACCAAATAGTGCCTCCATTTCTTCAGCGCTTGTATGACTGCGTAGAATTCTTTGTCATATGTGGAGTACTTGATCTTTGCTTTATTCAGTTTTTCACTTAAATATGCAATCGGACTATTGTCTTGGCTCAAGACCACTCCAATGGAAAATCCACTCGCGTCACACCTGACCTGAAATGTTTTGCTGAAATCTAGAAAAACCAAAATTGGTTGGTCAGTGATCTTTTTCTTCAGCAGGTTGAAGCTCTTCTCCACTTCATCTGTCCAATGAAAATATTTATTCCGCTTCTTCACCGTATCCATCATTGGTGCACTAATTCCACTGAAGTTTCGGATGAATTTCCTATAGAATCTGGCCAACCCATGGAAGCTTTGAACTTCGAACACGCTCTTCGGCGATGGCCAATCCTTAATCGCCTTTATCTTCTCCAAATCCAATTTCAATTCATTTACAGAGATAACAAAACCCAAATAAATGAGTTATGTCCTCATAAATGACGATTTCTTCATATTGATCTGCAATTTCTCTTGCTGTAATCTCCTCATCACGGAAGCTAAATGCTTCAAGTGTTCTGCTTCAGTTTTACTGAAGATCAGTATATCGTCAAGATATATGATTACAAACTTACCAATGAAATATTTTAAGACTTCATTCATGAACCTCATAAAAGTATTGGGCGCATTCGTCAAGCCAAATGGCATGAAAATCCATTCATACAGTCCTTCATTTGTCTTGAATGTTGTCTTCCATTCATCACCTTCCCTCATTATTATCTGATGATATCCACTTTTCAAATCAATTTTTGAAAAAAACTTTGCTCCACTTAAGCAATCCATCAAGTCATCCATCCTGGGTAAAGGGAATCTATACCTGATGGTGATTTTATTTATGGTCCTCGAGTCTGTACACATTCTCTAGCCACCATCTTTCTTTGGACTTAACACAGTAGGTACAGCGCATGGAATCAAGCTTTCTCTAACCAACCCTTTGTCCATCAAATCCTGGACTTGTATTTTAACCTCTTCATTCTCCTGCGGCGTCAATCTGTATGTCACTTTGTTTAGTAGACTCACCCCTGGTATAAGATCGATATGATGACTTATGCTCCTGATAGGTGGCAACGAACAAGGTAATTCGTCCACCACAATGTCAGCGAACTCCTCTAACAATTCCTGAATTTCCTCCGGTAAATCATCTATCTTAGTACTGGTCAAGATGACTCTAGGTTTTCTTACCATAACAAACTGCATATCTTCATCTTTCTTGACTTCATCAAGAAGCTCCTTCCCACTCATGAGAAGTATAGTATTGCTCATCTCTGTTTTCACCTCTTTATCCTTAATTGGCAACAACATATGCATTCTACCATTTTTTTCCAGATTGTATGTGTTCTTTCTCCCATCATGCACCACATTTCTGTCATATTTCCATGGTCTTCCCAGTAATAGATGACAGACGTCCATGGGAATAACATCACATAAAATTTCATCCTTATATCCACCTATCTTAAACTCAACTAAAAATTGTTTAGTGACAGTTACCTGATGCCCTTTTTGCAACCATGAGACTTTGTATGGGCTCGAATGTGTAAGAGTCTCCAATTCTAGCTTCTCCACCATTTTTGTGGATACTAGAATATTTGTGCTTCCACTGTCCACTATTACCTTGCATACCATGTCCTTGGTCTTGCAAGTAGTTCTAAACAAATTGTCCCTTTGGACTGGGTTCTCTGGCTTCAAGAGAACTTTCCTCATCATTAAGGATCTTCTGCCCTTAGTGTCTTCTACCTCAACATTCTGTCCTTGAGCTTCAACAATGTGAGTTTCACCATATTTCTTCCTATCTGGACACTCATAGGATTTATGTCTGATTTTTCCACAGACAAAGCATTTCACTTTGCCTCGTCTGCCTATTCCTCTTCCTCTGGCTCGAGGAAAAGTGTTTCAGTTAGCATATTGTCTCACCTGCGAGCTTCCTCCTCTCTCAAATTAAGTTTGAGGTTTCTTTCCCTCATATTTGGACGTATGCGTTCTGTCTTCGGAAATTTCCTTACCTCTACTTTGACTTCTGCCTCGACCTCTTTGACCTTGCTTTCATTTCAGGTTTCTTTCATCTTTCAGAGCTATATGATAAGCATATTCTATGGTTCGGATGGTCATCATGCTCATCTCGTCTTGAATTTCATATCACAGACCATTCATATATATGGCAACTTTCTCATCATCACTCTCTCGATGACTTGCTCTGATGTTTATCCTGTAGAACTCTTCGATTTATTCTTTCACCATCATCAGCTTCTGCCTCAAATTATGCATCCTCCGAAACAGATTGATTTGATAATTTCTGGGTATGAATTTGGCCTTCATTTTTGTGACCATTCTGTCCCATATTTTGATTCTTTGTTTGCCTTTTCAACGCCTGTTAGCCTATAGTTCATCCCACCACAGTGTTGTATGTCCCTTCAGTCTAGTGACTATGTGCTTAACTTTCTTATCCTCTTCGACATCCTCGTAGTCAAAGTATTTTTCTAGAGCTCTAAACCAATCTAGCATCTCCTCAACGTCTAAGTTTCCTTCGTACATTGGAATGTCCATTTTTTCCCTAGCACCTATCCTTGCAACAGCTCTGAATAAGTGTTCTTCTGCAGCATCTTCGACTGTAATTTATTTTCCTTCGTTTCCAGCTTCATTTTAACTTTCATCTTCGCTGATATCTCCAGCGTCGACTGTTCACCTTTGTGTCGTCTCCATGGCATCAATCCTAGCATGTAATTCATGCATCTCTCTTTCCACTATTGGATCAAGCATCGGCCTTTCTCTTCTTCTAGGAGGCATGGCCGTAAAATTCCTCTTTTCTCTCTACTACAGAAAGAAAAGAATTTGTTTTGTGCTCTAATACCACAACTGGTGCAGACCCCTGACCCTCGGGCCGAGATCCGCTCATAATATTTTCCAAACCTCCACAAGATTTAGAAGGGACTCTTTTTCTTTGACCATGCAAGAGATCGGGTCTCGCGAGTTCACGGCTTTTAACACAATGCCACAGCTCTCAGCAATAGCCGAGACATGAAACTACGAATAGGCCTAAGGTATAAGAACTTCTCCCTTAGCCCCCCCTTTGCAATATGACCACAACCAAGGCCTGGCGCGAGCCCTTTCACGACTCGTGACTTCGTGAGTTGGAGAGTCGTGGACTCTCAACTCCTCCAATGCCCCAAACGTCGATAACTGAACTCACGATATGGTGGATGGTGTATGGACCCTTTCTGTTAGCTCCCTTTAAAAATGACCACCAGCTAGGCTAAGTACTAGCCCCTCTCACAACTCATGACTTCGCGAGTTGGAGGTTCGTAAACTGTTGCTCTCCCCTTGCGAACCTCCAAAGTGCAATAAGTCAACAGAGTGTTGACTCCTCCCAAGCAATGTGTCCATGCCAACTATCCCCCGCTTTCACCGTTTTTGCACGCTACATCAGCACCACCTGTCGCGTGTGACTTAGGCGTTCGGCGTTTCGTAACCTCCACGATCACAACAAAGGTTTATACACCTCGAAACCCCGATACGTGATATGACATGGGGGGTTGATCCAACGGTTCTCATGTTTTTGAGCTCCAACAGCCTCGATCTCCCACCTTATACCTCACGACTCGGGACTTGGAACAACCTAGGAATTGGTCTACCTTCCAAACCCATGAACCCCAAAACCCCGAGGAAATCTGACGGATCAAATAAAATGTGATCAACGGCTCCCATTGATCCTTGGCTCCCAGGTGATCGGTTCCTCTTGTCGATAACCACCTTATAAGTTTGATGTGATCTGACGGTCCTCGCAAATTTGACGATTCTCCATGGAGAATGTCAATCTTCCATCTACGTCCTTGATAATTCTTTGGCCCCAAGATTTGATTTGGATTCTTGGCCTTTACTTCTCCTAGATTATTTCGATTCAAACTTTCTCTCACCCTTTTCAACCTTCAAACAAGGTTGATTTTCTGGGTCTTCGACTTCTCTTGGAGAGTTATGACTTCGAACCTCCCCTACACACGAACTTTGTGCACCATGATAACTACTCCATTTATCTCTCAAAGGAATCTTTGTGCACTCCTTGTGACAGAGAATTCCTCAACTCCTCTGCGAAATTGAAAAAAAATGCCCTCTTTCCCAGCATGCTCACTCCTTGCATGGCTCTAAGCCTTGCTCACGCTTCTACCTGTAAAATCATAATTATATCTTTCCTGAGAGTTCTAAGATGAATTTCAGAACCTGGTCGATGCACTCCTTGCAGACCCTCCACTGTAGTCTTTGCAGGAGTTCTCAGAAAGAGAAACAACTAAAACTCATTCTCCCCTTATCCAGAATTCAAACATTTAACAAAGAATCCCAGAGCATACGCACACACAAAGCATTGAAATAAAATGAACAAAGAGAATATAAACAAGCCTGCAACATACCATTCAATAGGTGGTTCCAACAACCATAACACACACATAGATTTGGAATCAAATCTTTCTTCTATTAATTCCAGTGCTCCTGTACATGGCAAATAATGGCTAAATTCATAAAAATCCTTTGTGCTCTTCTATTCTCCTCTGCAACTCTACAGCTTACGAATTCTAAATTATGTTACAAAGATACAAGGGTTGAGGGTGTCTATCATCCATTTTCCCTCCTAAGATCCTAAAACTGTCTAGTCTATCATTTAAATCTACCTACTTTCATTAAAAAAAAAAAATGCCTATTACATCCGCGGATAGGAACATATGCCCAAAAATCAGTTTGGATCTTCAAGATATAAATTCAACTGCACTTTCCTCCTATCCATTACATTAATGTTTCATATTTTAAATTTCAAAACGTTTTCACAAAAACGTGTTCAAATTACATATGTGCGTCCAGTTTTCTCCTTGGCTTTAGGCACGCACTTGGGCTTTATACGATGCTCCTGCATCAATAACCACACCTCTGGGGCTTCATGTAGACTTCATCAAATGTTCCCATCACATCTTCTAACATCAAACACTCCATCAATGATAACTAACTCACCATCAATATCAACGATATCTCTATGGATTCCAAACTTCTCCAAGGGTTGACATCAATGAAAACCAACTACCCAAACCAACTATCCAACAATATCCCCCTTTGGAATTGATGGAAACACCAACATTGATGGAAACATTGATGCTCTAACACTCATGCTCCCCCTGTGACCATTTCTCCTCATCAATATTTCTCACTCTCCCCCTTTGACATCAATGGCAAAGGGTGTCTCTCCTTGGATTTTATCCCCTTGTCTTCATGCATCTCTTCTCTCTCTCCGTTTTCATGCCTTTGTTCTCTCTCGTCACATGTTTCTCTCTCCATGTTCCTCTCCAAGTTATTTTTCACTTTTGATAGAGAAGAGTGACTGCCCCTGAAGGTATATATATACTGAATAATCCTTCTCTGATTTTAGGCACTTGACTCTTACTCTTCTAATATTTCTCCTTCTCTTCCTTTAACATCATGGGAAAAAGGATAACTCCCACTGTCGATATGTCTCCCCTTGCCTGTGTGCCTCTAATCTTTCTTTCCTGATGATTTATTACCTTGAATTCTTTGCAATATGTCGTATAGATCAATGTGGGGCTACCTGTATATGTTTCCTTTCCTCTCTTCCAGTGATTTCTAATTATCCATTGGTGCTTCCTCTTGTAAATCTATGACATATAAAAAAAAGTGTTCATTACTTGATTTCTTCATTCACTTGTCATATTCACTTGACCATACTGTTTAATAATTTTCTTTCGATGATTTAGCTTCTACTAACGATATCTCTTTCCATTTTTTGTTGTTCCTTTTACTAATTTCATTTCTATGACCAATTGATTCCAACTAATTCCAATGATTCTAATTGTATATGCATTGCTATGAATCTTCTCTGAACCATGTTATATGTACCTACTAAGTACCCATATATGTCCACATGTCGCATATTGTCCATAACTTTGCTACTCAACTATCCACAATGTTGACCCATCTATTAGTGTACTATCATGAAGGCTTCACGGTTGCAATTGATCAGCATCTATTCATGTTTCTTCAAACTGAATCAAATATGTTTATTGTCTCCTCTATCTACAAATAAAACTATGCATGTATGGAACGACCTGCACTAAATATATCCTTGCCTGAATACATAAGTGGAATACAATCATAAACTTTTTCCTGTGTATCTTCTAATTGATACCTATGTGGAAACACTAATTCTCAATTGATCAATCTGTCACTATGTACTTCTGCTATATGACTGCTATGAATCTGTCTTTGCAAATACTTCAACTTAATCAAAGGTTGGTTCTATGATCTATAGTAGCTACTGCACTAAATTCCCCTATTCAATATTCATATTTACTAGGAGTCTCCAAGTCGAATGGCTCAGAAAAATACCCGCTCTGATGCGAAGTAATATTCCTCTCCGTTTGTAGACTCATCATCTTTCCAGACTCTGGCTTCTTCCTTTCTGCATGTGGATTGATCTTGCACTACAATTCCTAAAAGTACAATCTCTTGGGCCTGTTCTTTATTAACGTGTTCTTCTTTTCTTTCTCACATTATTGCAAATCATGTGATATCTAGGACATGTTCTTTATTCACATGTTCTTTTATTCACATGGTCTTGATCTCATACTATTTCCAATCCTGAGAGTATGAGTTATGGGTGTCCTTCATTCATCTACTCTTCTTTTACCGGTTCTTGTTTTCTTTTACAAACCTTCTTATATTTGATATCAACATTCTTTTTCATAGAAGTATCCATCATGCTTATACAATGATGACATATGTGACCATAATTGTGTCATTTGTAACATTCAATGTTATGTGGGGCCACATAATCATTATTTCTTGAACATTTCTTCCATAAGCCCTGCAATCTGCAAATTTAGTATAATGAAAACAATTACCATAAAATAAATTTACATACATGGGAGTGAATGATCTTGTTTGTGGTGTAGTCCTTCTGAATCCCTTCCTTGTTTGATCATTATCATGATTGAAACTTCTTTGTGGCTTGAATGTGGAGGCTCTTCCTGAAGATGTATCTCTAAAAAATTTCTTTGATTCTAGCTGACCATGATTCATTAATTTGAGTATTTCTGCATAACTCTTACTCTTTTCCTCATTCTTATTTTCTAGAAACCTGGATTACTTCTTCTCAACATTCTCTATTGATGATGTAGATGCTTCTATCTCTTCAATGTTATTGCTAAGATTTACGATTTTGGCTCTCAATGTGATAACTTATTCTTCAAGATTCGCAACCTCTTCTTCTTTCTTCATCATCTGAATATTCATGATTTATTCTATTTGTTTTGCTTCTTCAAGTTGGATCTTCAAGGAGATGATTTCCTTTTCAAGTTGTCTTTCTTCTTGACCAAATTCTTCTTCAAGCTTATTTAATTCCTCATTTCTTTCCTTAATATGATCTTTCAAATTATTTTCTCTTTTCTATGCTTCATTTCTTTCGATTTCCAAACACTGCTTCTCTTCCATCTGACTTTTATTTGTTTCTTCAATATTTTTGGCTTCTTCTAGTTGAGCTTTCAGTTTCACAATGACCTAATGGGATTATTTGGAACTTTCTTGAGAATTATTCTTGACTAATTGTTCCTCAAGTGACGTGTTCTTCTTCCTTTCTTTTTTCAATTCATTTAAAGCATTGATCAACTCTTCTTTAAGGTCTACTATGCCTTCTTCACAATATTCTTCTTCCAAATTTTTCTGTCATGATGAGCATATTTCTTCTTGTTCTGATCTTGCATCTTCTTTATCATTCTCTGGCTTTGTGATGGGAGATTTTTCAAAGTAGATATTATGTAACTTATCCCAAAGTTATTTATCTCATGAACATGTTCCAACCTTTTCTCTTACCGGATCAGGTAATCCTTCCCAGATGAAATCCATTGTTATTTTGTTGTTTCTTTTCAATTCCTTCTTGAATGTTATTTTTGGCTTCTTTGTGGTGGTGTATCATGTAACAATTGAGTACCAAACATCATATCCTTATGCCTATAAAAATGTTTCATCCTGATACTCCACATTTCATACTCCTAACCATTGAACTGTGGAATTCCATTTTTTATACAAATTGTTTCTCTCCATGATCTACCTTGCAATGGTTAAAATGTTTACTGAAGGAACTTGGATCTAAAACCAATTGTTGGAATAATGAGAGGGGGGTGAATCAGTATGAGCAATTTTACCACTTTTATCCACAATATATAAACGTCAACTTAATAAAAAGTATATCATCAATATATCATGATAATATAAACATAAGCAACATCACATCAATTACACAGTACACCGAAATTTACGTGGAAACCCAAACGAGATAAAACCATGGAATGATTTATTATATATCAAAGAATGCATTCATTGGAAGCACCAACTTCCCAATTCTCCAGGTGCAACTAGAAAGAGGATACGACCCCCTATTTATAGGCTCCAACCTGAATAAAGCTACAACTCCATGAATTCTCTGGATCCAACTAGAAGGAAGCTACAACCCCCTGATTCTCAGCACCTAACCTAAAGGTAGCTCCAACTTCCTATTCTCTCCGGCACCAACCAGAAGGAGGCTATGACCCCATTTTTTTCCCCTTTCTACCGCCCTAAAATATAAGTGCAGTTCAACTGTCACTACCACAATTACTGCCACTGTCATTATCACTGTATCCAACCTATCATTGTTAACCTGTCATCGTATACAACATGTTACACCACAAGTGCATCAACCATGCACCAACACCTGTACCAAACCGTGCATCAATCATGCACCATAAACTATATCATATCCCTCAACCATCAACCATGTACATCAACACCATACCAAGTACCAATCCTATACCATGCCATGTATCAACCATGTACAACAATAAATGTACCATACCATATACCAACAATGCATCTCAACCATATACCATATCACTCAATCATGTCATACACCATGCACCATAAGATATAACAAGCAATTAATATCAATGGTGTATCTCAACCAAGTACCAAAATCACCAAGAGATGTATCTTATACATGTGTTTTCATATACCAAATGTGATCCTCAATAATGTATCAATATCAATGACAACCATACACCATGTGCCAATGCCTCAAGAGTATACCAAGAACAAGCCTTAAGCATATAGCATCATCACCATGTAGCCAAACCAGATACCAATATACCAATACAACCAAGATGTACTACTACTCAATGTACCATATCAATATCACCAAGATGTACCATGCATCAACAAGACATGTCTCTCAAGCATGTACCATACCATCACCAAGCATAAGATATAATAACATAAACATACATGTGATCTGTAGTTGATTGGTTGTGCTATAACACTGACCTATAGCACTGTCACAACCTTCAGTATCCTAATACCAACATTCTCCCCAATTATGTCTTGTCCTCATGGGATAAAGACTACCTTTCATGTCAGGCCTCACGTGATGTCACTTAGGAAACCTGTGGGGGTGCCTTCTGTGACACCCTCAAGTTGACCCGTGAAGGCCTATCAAATTAGGGTTACAAAAAAACCCTTGCACTCTACAGCTCCCAAAATTTCACTCTTTCCTCACACTTTCTCTACTGCCTCAGTCTTGCCGTCAAATTCTCCAATAGACCAAAGTACTAGACCATAAAAATCACAAGATAAATATTCAATGTAAGTGTGTGTCAAATGAATGTCTCATGATGTGAATTTATACTTTTTATAGATAACATCTTTCCTTATTCTTAGGGATTCTTGACTTTCTTGTTACAACCACTTTATTGATTCAATCATTGACTTGTAACTACTTAGGGGCTTCTTGACCATTCTTCGGTTCTTCCAACTTCACAAGGCCATATCTCCCTAACCTTGATGAACCACTTGGATTACCACCTATCACCAGAAATGACACAGCAAGGAATATCCATCTATGAGTTTCTTACATGCATTTACAATGTCCTTCATGTCCATATTCATTAATGAACTTAGGGTACCATAACGACACCTCTGGGTCTTCATGTAGACTTCATCAAATGCACCCATCACATCTGCTAACATCAATCGCTCCATCAATGACAACTAACTCACCATAAATCTCAACCATATCCCTAGGGATTACGAAATTATCCAAGGGTTGACATCAATGAACACCAACTTCCCAAACCAACTGTACAACACAATATACATACACACAACAACATATAATTTACTCAAGAATAGAGTAGATGCACAACAAGTAAAACCCATAAATAAAAACATTGTGATTGAGATAAACACTTATCTTGTTAACCAAATGTGCTACCAGTTGTAGAGGATGGGCGTTCCACTCAACTGTAGATTTGTTTCTCCAAATCATAGCATTAAATCACCCCCAATTTGGGGCTATGAATCCACAAGGATGTCTCTCTATTATCCACTCACAGCCCAGCATAAACCATAACAAGCTAATTTTTCCTACAACTATCATGATCCTCCAAATCTCTTCCCTTCAACCTACAGAACCCAAGGAATGGGATCATCCTTCATTGCAAATAGTCCCTCAGTCCTTCACACTTATCTTCAAGGATCCAACATAGGTTGACTAGGAATCTCTTCTGTTGGGGACTCCAGGGATGTCAGTGGCAACAGGAAAAGCACATAGCAACAAGCTCACTTTTTTTTTGAGGAAATATTTTACACAAAATATCACACTATGGGCCTAACAACCTACTTCTTCATAAATTTATAGCTCCAACAAGATACAACACATTCCCACCATGGTTTCCTTCAATATTTTTCTTTCTATTCTCCCTTGTTGTCCCAGAAACTTCTTGTAAAACGGCCTACCAAATCTATTCGAATTTCCCTTTTCCCATGCAAGTTGACTCTCACATTCCCCAATCTTTATTATACTCAACCCCCATTCTCTCATTAACTATGTGAAATAATGTTTCCCACCTACCCTCTTACGTGTGTTTAATGATTGGGGCTTTGATGCACTTAATAGGAAAATTATAAGGTTTATACACAATAATAATTTTAGAAAGGTAGGTTAGGATTAATACCCATGAATAACTTCCCCCTTGGACCCCCTCTTAGACTTTCCCTCTCTTGTGGAAAATTAGCCCCCATTACTCTAGTTGTATCCATCTACAGTCGATGTTACAATTATTTTTTTATATATATAATGTTTACATATAACATAGTCGGTCTCGTGAACATACATCATATTTACATTATACATCATTAAACCATGGATTAAAAACAAGGATGTTACACTAGTGCTACCATTTCAACTATAAATATCCAACCAGAAGAGTAAGATAAGCCTAAGGATCGAAAACAGGTCTTCCATTCATAGATGTGGGTGAAGAAGAGTCCACTTAATTTCATTATTGACAGTCATAACCAAAAGAACCTAATATTTATTGAGTTCATAAAGAGTTTAAAGTTTTCAACAACACACCCCTAACCATACACCATTGGTTGGTTGAGCCAGGGATGAGACCTTTGCATCAACCAACAATGTTTCCTATCATATGGCATCAATCTCTTATGTAAAAGACCCTCTATTACCACATAAATGTAAGTGAGTAAAGTAGTGGATATATATATATATATATATATATATATATATATATATATATATATATATATATATATATATATATATATATATATATAAAGAGAATATCAAGGAAAAAAGTTACTCGACATTAAGATGCTTCAATTTTTACAAATTCATTTCTCATTTACATCCTACACTGCAAGTTACACTATACAACATCAATGCTTCTAATAGAATAAATCAAAACATAAGCAATCTAGGATTTCTACCCATCCAACCTACCTGCAAGTTTAGGACCTCCAAGACACATAATCAATGCTCAAGTCCAGGATTCATCCAACTGATCTTGACTATTAAAGGTCTCAGGACTGGCAACTATTCTGAGGAACAAGGAAGCATCTAATTCCCATAGTTTCAATATATTCCGAAGTTTAACTAGAATTATGAACATTCTTAATTACAATTTATTCAAGAACACAAGAAAATATGGTAACATGGTTACCACTTACATCACGTAATTGCATGTTATTGCAATAATTAATTATCTTACTATTTAAAAGAATAGGAAGAAATTAAACAATATCAAGACATAAGATTAAACAGTAATAACCAGAAACTCTTAAGTAGGAAATATATCAAATGAAAATTTCAAATTTAGTTAGGTTTGCTTAAAAAGAGAAGAGAAAATATCTCATCCTTGAGAGAATACTGTAAGCTTGCCTTGAAATTTCTAAACTAAAATATATTATGATGGTGCAAAACTGTGTCTAGGTGATGTCTGATCCTGAGAAGGAGTTTAAAAATATGTTTTAAGTTCCTAAGTTTCTCTTCTGGGAATCGCAACGCAAAGTGTGCACAGTGTCAACGCAAGGAGGGCGCAGATGGAACTTTTGAAAGTCCAAGTTCAGGAGAAAAAGTGCAAGGTGCATACAGAACCCACTTAGGATATGTGAAGGCCTTGATATTTTGAATTACAGAAGCTCATGAGAGATAATGAAAAACTACACAGAGTAATCATAAGAGGTGTGTACGAAACCCTTTAAGTCCAAAGTTTAGGAGGGTAGCGCAAAAGAGCGTCGGAGTTCACTTCAACAAGTGGAGAAGTTCCAGAGGTAAAACGTGTGAAAAGTTCCAAGCGGAAAATCAAGAGTGTGAAATCCCTTGATAAGAATTAGTGTATGAGATATAATCGTGACGAGTCAAAATCCCCAAAACTGTCTGATTAGACTATAGTAGTGCACTCCTTAAACCCTAAGTCCTTCAGAATTCGTGTCATCGGTGGTTTGTAACAATTAAATTTGTTGGGGTGTGAAGCCCTGAAGCTCTGAAGCCCGGAATTAATCTCTATCGTAGATCATTAGATCAGGCTGAGCCCTAGATCTCTGAGTTATTTGGGATTTGGTACTCCAACTAGTTTGAGACGTAACTGCTAAGAATTAAGAAAAACCTGAATGTTTGAAGTCCCAAAGTGAAGAACAGTCATATATCTAGTGATCAAACAAGAGTTGTTAGATCTACGAGCCTTCCTCTTTCGATGGTTTGGTAATTCAGTACTTCATCAAAATTGAGTCGTTGATGAAAAAATGTGAGGGACTACCATAGTCCCAAATTCCAGATTTGACGTCAACCATTGATCAAAGGGGAGTGTAATTAGTTAGATCCCTGAGCCCTTCAGAAATTCGGCGATCTGGGTAGAACAGTTTAAAGTTGTGGAAGCAGAGGAAAACCCCGAAGTTATGAAGCCCTGGAGTATAGGAAAGTTCTGTATCTATTGATCTAACGAGGACTATTAGATATATGATTCTTCTTCCTTCAGAAGTTCATTAGTTCGGTACTCCCACGAAAAAGAGTCATAGATGTTAAAGGCTGAGGAAATCCTGGAGTCCCAAATTATGGAATAAATCTTGACCATTAACAATGGTTAAACAAGGGTCATCATATCTGTGGGTTTCGGACTTCACTATTTCGGAGGTAAGGTGTGTTGAAGTCGCAATAACTTCTGAAGCCCTGAGTTCTAGAGTAGAATATCCATCATAGCTTCTTGTGTGAGGAGAATACCCGCAAGTCATCCGATTAAGTTCATAATCATTGATGAAGGTACATGGAAGTATAGGGTTAACCTACATCTGTCAGTCAACCTCGCTTATGACCAAATTCAGCCGGTAACACTCTGGGTGGACAGGAGTATTGAAGTTGAAGAAACCTCCAAAGCGTCGGAGTCATGGAGCTCTGAATAGCACCTTTAGGGCCAACGCTAGGTTCCAGCCCATGGTCACATGTATAACTTGTTAAGGAAGAAGGGGCTAACGTCGAGGTTTAAAACCAAGTCAAAACTCATGAAAACCCTCAACAGACATTTCATGATTCCAAAAAAAWTGGGATTTAAAAAGAAAAAATATAGAGACTTCACGCTACTAGTAAATTCGGATTTATCAATTAATTCAAYGGAGAATACCCGATAAAATTAGGATTTAAAMAAAAAWTTAATAGAGGCCAAATACAGACGAAGTTGAAATGRAAAAATATCAGCAGATATTTTCATGATACAAAATTGATTCTAGAGTATAATTCAACAGAGATCCCACAATATGGGTTGATTTAGGATTCAAAACAAAATTCAACAGAGAACTCACRAATAGGAATTTCGGACTTAATTCCACATTTTACYAGYGAACAATACACTATTAATTTCTTAAAACATAGACCATACACAATATAAATTTTAATTTTTACAAAGAGGATCAAGCCACTCAAATTTAGAGTTCGGAAAACACCCGAATTTGCAGCGAAAATTGGAAATTGTAAACATCATAACTATTATTCATTCGGAAACAATTTTAACAAATTGGTATTCAGTCCTTCTAGTGATTCTACAGTGGCCATATAAATATAAAAAATTGATATACTTGAACTACAAAGTAAATTCAGAATATAAAAATAGTGGGACCAATGAAGATGGAAGTTGAAGGCGTCCTTTAGCAAATTTTGTTCCTTACTTTAGTTTGATAATCATAGAGACTTCACTGGTACCTCCTAGCTAATGATAGGGGTACTCTTCTTCCCCCTTAGCCTCTCGAGACGCAAAGGGGCCAAGCTCAAAAACTAGAAAACAATAGCTTCCAAGCTTGCCTCTCAAGGAAGAGCTTCCACTCTTTTCACAAGCTTGGAGTCCCAACCCTCACAAGTAAAACACAGTCAATCAAAAATTTGGCAGCAAAACAGTGTTCCCAAAAGTCACCCCATTTTCCCTTCTACATCATTTGTTTCATAGAAATTTTCCTCGATGACACCTATCCTCATGCACAATAATTTACTTTTTAATAATTTAATTAAAGGATTATTCACCCACTACATGTGTCACACTCTCCTCGGGTTGCACAAGTAATTTCGCTTTTTATTTTTATTTAAAATCCATTTTCCCTCACATTCCCCGATGTGTTCCTATTTTTCCTCTTATTTGTCTCTTATTTCCCCAATCCCTTAATTAATGGGTGTCTTCTAACTAGATCTTAGTTAGAGTTGGATTAAGAGTCTTCTTCCAGTTAGACTTAGTGTAGTTTGACTCTAGATACTATTCCATGAGTATTCATATTTTCTCATATTATTATTTCTTCTATTTTAAAAATCCATTATATTAATTACATGCACACATGTGTATTTTATCCAACCCTTAGATCTTATTCCCCTTTTTCCTATAGTTTGATTATTCTACAATCTAAAACTTATGTCATAATTCATTTAGTTCGATATTTAAATTTAGACTTAGACTTAGTCTTAGAGTTTTGTTAGAATTTCTAATCAATAATTTATTGTTACATTAATTATTTTATTCTAACAAGGTCTAATCATCCCAATGTTATCTAGGCCACCTAGGTTTATTGACTCAAGTTTCAACTGTGCGACATGCCCTTCAAGATGCACCTCTGTCCTCCAAGGATGCCACTCATATTTGACTTGTTTTGGAATTTTTTCTGACCCTTTGGAGTCAAAAATCCATTCGGACAAACTTGTGAGAGACTAAGGTCTTCTAAGGAATAAGGACTATGCCTTATTGTGTGCCCCTTAGAAATCTTTGTGAGTGACTCTCTCATTATTCCCTCGCGACATCGTGGACCACCCAAAATAGCTAATCGTTAACCTACATTTTTAGCCATGGAGGGAGTGCTAGTAGGAGTTGACAGGAACATTGCCACACCTCTCCCTCAATGTATGGTTTATGTGCATGACCCCTTTACTCCTTATATGCGAGTCAGATTAGCAAGCATCGTCAATCCTACATCCACTTGACAAAACAGTGTCAATAATACATATACATAAATCATATTGAAATCATACATCACATGTGTTTAATAATGAAATACTCAAACAAATATAATCCACTCCTTGACTCAATTTGTATTCCAAGGAATCCCATTGATGCCATCAACATCCATAACCTATCATGTGTCCTACACACTCAAGAAAAATCGTTAATAACATCTTCCAATATATATACATCAAAATAATAATAAGTCACAACACATCCTCGTCATCATATATATAACCCATAAATGAAACAAAATCATAATATACCATAACCAGATCACTTGTACGCAAGTGTCCTCAAAGAATAAGTCAATAAAAGTATGCTCAGTAGAGAGGGATGTTACATACACCCCCTCTTGTTTTAAACTTTGTCCCAAAGTTTGTATTTCATATAAAATCAAGTAATTAAATGTATTTGACATATATCTATATGTCTAATCTATCAAAGAAGTAAGGAAATTGTTGACGCATCTTGTATGCGTCCTCCCAGGTAGCCAAGTGTGGACTATAGTTGTCCCACTGGACCTTGACCTAATCAACTATTCGACATCGTAGTTGTCAAATGCGATGGTCCAGAATGTGGATTGTCTCTGCCATGATAGAACCCTCATCTAATACCTACAAACAACTCATGTCAATAACATGTGAAGGATCACTAATGTAATGTGTCAAAATAGATACGTGAAATACATCATGCATATGCTTCAAAGAATCAGGAAAGGCTAGTCGATAAGCCACAGGTCCTTTCTTTTCCACAACTTTGAAAGGTCCCACAAACCTAGGAGAGATTTTAGCACCCTTTCCAAACTTGATCGAACTCTTATGAGGTTTTACCTGCAAGAAAACTCTATCACCAACTTCATAACTGCAGTCAACCCGGTGCGCATTAGCATAGCTCTTATGTCGATCATGCACTTCTTTAATACATTGTCTTATCAATTGCATATGTTCTTCCATTTCTTGAATTACCTCTAGTCCGATCAGGACCCTATCCTCAAGTTGATCCCAACTCAATGGTGTCTGACACGGTCACCCATAAAGAAACTCAAATGATGCCATCTTAATCGTACTCTGATAGTTGTTTTTGTATGCAAATTCTACTTGTGGTAAGAAATTTTCCCAACATTTATGTTGGTCCATTACATACATATGCAACATATCTTCCAAAATATAGTTCGTTCTCTATGTTTTCCCATCCGTCTCTGGGTGATATGTTGTGCTAAAGTTTAGTTGTGTTCCCAAGGATTCTTGGAAACTGGTCCAAAACCGTCATATTAACATTGATCCCGGATCAGATATGATCCTTCTTGGTACTCCATGTAACCTCAAAAACTCTTTAACAAAAACTCTAGCTATATCTGGTTCCTGATACGTCATACGCACTAGAATAAAGTGTTCACTCTTCGTCAGAATGTAAACCTCTAAGCGATATTTTCCTTTTATATTTTTCTGATCACCTTTTTCTAAAATCAATTTTTTAGACTCCTTATCAAAAATAACACTTTGAAAAGTGAAGGATTCCTCTTCACTAAAAATCTCATTTGCAGCAACTTCCAATAAAGAATTTTGTCGAGTTACATTTTCTAGTTTTTCCATTGCGGGAAATATTTTTTCAATATCCACCTCTAGCTCCATGTCATCTAGAGAAAATATTTGGATGTCATTTTCTATAAGGTTGTCCTCTTCTTATTGTATTAAATTCTTCATTTTCTTTCTCGTGGGTAACTTATGTGAATTCTTAGTTTTCCCCAGGGGAGGATTCTTCTCTCCTCCACCACTTGAACTACTGTTGGCAATATTTCTAACTGGATGATTCGTTGGAGCATTTATCTGGGATGTGGTATTTTTCAGAGTAACAACTGGAGACTGGGAGTTACTTTCACTAGGACCCTTTCCTTTTTGCTTATACAACTCGTTATTACTTAGTACTATTTCTAAGTCACCAACTTCGTGTATAGCAGTACTTTCGTTATTACCTTCTTCTTCATCATTCAAGGTAGTCTGGATGAACGAATTATTGAATCCCACAGAAAGCATATGTTCTACAAAGATTTTGTTAGAATCAAAACCCTAGATATTTTCATCATATTGTAAGTTCATATTGTTGAAATGGCTTGCAAACTCATCAATTTTATTTATGTTTCTGAAAATGATATCTCCAATCTTCCATGGCAAGGGGATAAATTGTTTTTTTCCTTTTTTCATGGAAAAAATGTAGCCAGAAATTGTATTTCCTTTCCACCTTTGTAATAAACAATTTGTCAGATACATGATATGGAAGAAAAGAGGGATTTTATTTAGAACAAAATATCCTTATGACACGGTGATTTTCCATCTGTTCTATCGCTCCCTTTTTTTCTAAGAATTTGTTAGCCTGGTCAAATATCCTTGGGGTATTTTCACCAAACAACAGCCCTTTAAAAACTAAGACAAAATCATTGTAAACTTCGTAAAAATATAGAGAGGTCTTACGTCTCCACAATGCCTAATACCAAAAGGTAATTGGATCTATTTCACAGTTCACCCTCTTACTTATAGTCAAGTTTGGAAATTGACAACAATGCAATATAGCAAATACCAAATAGGAATCCATAAAGAATTTTGTGTCCCTTTTGTAGTGTGATAATTGCGATGATACTTCGACAGAAATCAATTTTCCCCAGTCAAATATGTCATGTTCTTTCACTATAAAATATAAAATATATAAAATCATGCAATAAATGGTAGCAGTGCTTTCCTGACCTATAAACTTTGTGAATAGCTAGGCAATGTATCGAAAGGGGTTTTTAAAAGAGTTGACCTGGATCCTGGTTATGTCTTTTGGAATAGACGCAGGATTCTCCAAATATTCAGCAAAGAGTTCAAGGCCATAGTTATGTTTCTTCAGAAAATCTCTACAATCTTCTCCTTTGAAGGTAAGTGTTGGCTCTGGGAGCTTCAACATCTTGCGAAGAACTTGCGGTGAAAGAGAAATGGGGGAACGATCTTGGAGTGGTATAATTCTCTGGTTTGGAATGTACTACTCCATGCACCATGCAACAAGTTCTTTACAGTCAAATACCTCAGGAACAAACCTTCCGCAAGCAATTTTGGATGCCTGGATTATATCTTTTTGTGTAAGCTGAGAGGAGTAATATGAATATGCTCTGGACCACTGAAAGTTTTGGTCTTCACAACCAAAGATATTTAAAGTATCTCCATAGAAATGTTGTTTAGTTGGTGTTGCCATTAGGCTGGTGAGAGTAATTTTTTAGATGAAAAACAACTTGAAATAAATCTTTTCGGAGAGATGACGATACTATAATCCTTTGGCAAATGGTGAATTAATGCAATTTATTGAGTAATTTCCTCGAGTCTTTCGCCATAAATGACAATATTTTCAGAGCCTACATAATCATTTGTTAGCATTAAACAACATTTAATGCATATTAGAAAAAGTATGAACATGGCAGGGATGGACTATAGTAGATTTGAAAATGAAGCTTTTCGTGAACCCGCCAACCCGGGAACCCGTGAACCTGCAATTATGGATGATAAGAAATGAGTTAAGTGTAGAAAAGTGGTTGGTCGGACTTGCATGCAAGAGAATTAAAATACTTTAGGGGCTCGGGACTAGTGATAAATATGACAATTTTAATGAGGATGACGTAATTTTGGGTGCAAAGTGGAGATCACGGAACTTGGAGAATGAAAGCTCAACGGTGCGAACCCACAAAGTTGGAAAAAAGGATAAGTATAATGTATCAAGGAGGCCGTTCAAAATTGTGACATAGGAAAGTGGATGGAGATGAAGGTCTACAAACCCACCAACCTGATGAGGAGATGAAGGAGGTGTCCCAAAAACGTCTAAGTGTAGAGACTAGTGGAGCATATGGAGAAGAGTGGTGAAAAGTGAAAAAACGGTTAAGTGTGGAGATGGAAGGTGAGGGAGATAAGTGATGAGAATACTTCACAATTATAAAATGGAGATTAGAACATGATACTTAGAAAAAATCGTCATAATCTCTCCTTCAGACCTTTAGACCAAATCTTGAATAAGTTAGGCATGTAGAAACAAATTTTTGATCCGAAAATTGCATGACGAAACTGAGACTAAGGGCTGCAAAGTGAACTTATAAAAGTTCAAAAATTGTTCTCTTTTTATATCAAGGGTTTTATGAATCCAAGAGGGGAAAAATATAGATCACCAAATTTTGGTCAACAACTGGCTCCAACTGTGGGACAGTGACCCCCTGTGGGTTACTAAAAACACCAAAATCTCAAGACCAACTTCCTTATCCATTAGGATATGGAGTCATATTCAAAATGAATTCTTATAATTATTCTTCTTTCATGGAGTTATATTGAAACTTCAATACAAATAATTCCTTATTATGAAAAAATGAACTGAAGAAACAAAATATATGCCTACATGATCTACCTACCCTAACTTACTTGAAAGAAAGAGGAACCTTAGGTAAAAGAAGATTTCCAATGGATCCATTTGACCATCCAATTGACTTGTGAAATGGGCTCCAACATTAAGAAAAATATTTGAGTTGCTACCAATAAAGAAGGAGCATGAAAATCAATAGCATGCCCAAAATGTACCACAATGGGATTGTGCAATATGTGCAGAAGAATTGTTTGTGTTGGCGGGATGACAATACTTTCGAACCAATATTCAATATAATCTACTCTTGGTTGGCCCAAAGTGTTGCTATCTTAAATCAAATGAGAAATTTCTTTCTTGAAAACATTCTCTCTTTTTTCTTTTTCCACATTCAAGATTATTTTTTCATTGGTGATGTCTTGGAAATGTTCTTCTTCTATGCTATGACTATCTTCTTTGTTCTCAAAAAACAATTATTCCACCAATTCTTCTTTATTTTGGCTAAATTATTCTTTAATATTTGGTGGAGACTCTTTAATTTCTTCCTCATATGAAGTATATGAGATGATTATATCATTTTCTTCGTCTTTGGAATTCTTTCCTTCATTCTTAGCAACAAGATTTGATTAAAAAAAGTCTTGCAGTGTTTCATGTTATTCTTGTTCTGAATCATTCATTTCATCTTTTTGTGTCCATGTGGGAGAGGGTGGGTGGGAAGCAACATTTAAAACATCAATAAAAACATATGAATGCACCTTTGGGATGAATTTTTCTGCAAATGAATCTTCTAACACATCCCACCTAGTAATGGAGTTAAGCATTAATGAACTATACCATTCAAGAACATTCTCTTGTAGAGTTTGTAGGAATAATCTACATGTAACATTGTCTTCAGTGAGGTTGAAATCATAACATGTACCTTTAAAATTAATCAAGTGTTTCTTTGTATCTTCTGAAGCATCCCCAAAGAATGTAGAAAAAATTTCAATAGGAATATTGGGCATTTTAAAGTCTATTTCTGGTAGATTTAAAGGGGTATTATGAAATCGCCTCCTTCTTTGAATATTTCTCCCTTTTGTCAAGTATTGCAAATCCATTGATGGGCTTGATGAATAATATAAAGAAGCATTATGACATGAATGAAACCCTTCATTTTTAATTTTTTCAATGGAGTTGCTAGGGAGTTCATTCTCCCGAATCTTTGGTGCTTCTCTTTTCTTTTTGAAATTACAAAAAAGTGAGCCATGCTTAAAATAAGCAACAATTTTCTCGAATATTCTTCTTGAAACTTTGAACCATGGAGATTTTTGGTTCCTCAAATATCTTGAAAGAAAATTTTCCTCAGTATGGTCGCCAAAAATGTTGACGCTTGAATCCGTTAGGACCGAAACGACAACCTCACGGGGATACAAATACCCCTACGTTTTTATAGAGGTTGTACTCCTCTTTGTTTTAAGATTTTCTTGGAACTCTAGTTTTTTTAGAATATAGGACTTTGAAGAAGACTATCATGATAATCAAAGAAATTGCAAGAAAATATAACAAAAAAGAAAAAAGTTTTTTTTTTTAAAGAAAGTTCCCGAGAAATGACCAAGAAATGCACACTTCAAATACTTGAAAAAGATAGGCAAAATTTCCTCACATCCATCATAGTTAAACTAAATATTTATGATCACAAAAAATAAAATAAGATGGTTTGCATGCATAAGAGAACTTTAATAGAGTAAAAAATGGGGAGGTCAAATAAATATAATGATAGATCAATCTCAAATACTTTATACTAAAAACTCAGAGTTACAAAGTACAGTCAAAACTGATTCTGAAATATTTCTCTTGGGATTTCTGAAAAATATATATAGTATGTTACAAATCCTTAAAATTTAAATGTGTTTTTCCTGAGGACTAGAATTGGGGCTCATGTGGACCATAAAGAAAATATAAACAAGAAGTAAGTTGTAGAAGGAGGATGGTGGGTGATGACAGAATAGAAAGACGTGGAAAGAAGACACGAAGTAGTTATCAGATTTCGGTTAAACCTTTCTAGTCAAAGAAGCAGAGTAATGATAAAGAAAGCAAGGTATGATCAATATGAACTTACTATGATGGTCTCTCATGTCTTCACTTGATTTTTTTTTTCCTTTTATTGTCTTCATTGATGGTTATAGAAACCGTATCAATTGTTTCTTGCCCTTCTTTGGTTAATTTTTCAATTTCCCTTTTAAACCAATCTTCAATGTAGTTTTTCATTGGTGTGACGTTTATTTCATGCATGATTTTAATGTTGAATAATTCACCTTCCAAGTCTCTTAATTCAATAGAAATTCCATGAACTGCTTCCTCAATATCTTGATTTTTATACAGAATAATCAACTAGCCAATTATCTATTTCTTCTTCATTATATTTGGTATGTCATAAAAAATATTAGTTGATAACCCCTTAAATATCTCAACTTGTTCATCAAATTGTGGCTTTGTTAGAAACATTGAATTGAGGATTAATTTGGGGACTTGTACCTCATTAGTGCCTCCTATTAGGTCTATCTCTGTGAGTCTCTTGAGCAATTCGTCCTTTTTTAGTATGGCTGCGTTGCATGCTTGAACAATGTTACTCAAATTCTTAATATTTTCCTTCCAGCAAGCATTTAGTTGTTTTATTCGACTTGGAGAAGGCAGATCCTCTTCTCTCCTTCTTAATTCTATCATCTTTGCAACTTTAATTCCAAATGGTAAGACAACATCAGTGTAGAAGCCTTCTTCATTCTTTATATCAACCTGCAGATACTCATGAAAGGCATGTTCCCTTGAGCCAAAAGAAACAATATTCTTTGATACCTCCCATGCTTCTGTTATTAGTGACATTCTCTTCTTAATATTTTTTCTATATAGCTTCGTACCAGTGTGAGTAGACTTGAAGATCCTTTTAAATTAATGGCGGGTGTAGTCGGTTTGACCATTGACAAAAGACTTTCCAGGACTGGAAGACGCATTAAGGAATTTTCCAATTCTCTAATCCTTTATTTTAGCTTGGCATTTTCAACTTCTAATCCATCAATGGAATCGTGAAGAGAATCATCGGTTGCCCTGTGAATTTTAGATATTTGGGACAATCGCATGTCTTTCAGGTCAACCTATGAGCGAGATTTTGCTTTTTTATTTTTCTGATCACCTCTTTCTAAAATCAATTTTTTAGACTCCTTATCAAGAATAGCACTTTGAAAAGTGAAGGATTCCTCTTCACTAAAAATATCATTTGCAACAACTTCAAATAAATCATTTTGTTGAGTTACATTTTCTGGTTGTTCCATCGTGGGAAATATTTTCTCAATATCCACCTTTAGCTCCTTGTCATCTAGAGAAAATCTTTGGATGTTATTTTCTTTAAGGTTGTCCTCTTCTTCTTGTAGTAAATTATTCCTTTTCTTTCTCGCAGGTAACTTATGTGAATTATCGGTTTTCCCCGGGGGAGGATTCCTCTCTCCTCTGCCACTTGAACTATTGTTGGCAATATTTTTAACTTGGTGAGTTGTTTGAGCATTGCTCCGAGATATGGTAGTTTTGGGAGTAACAACTGGAGACTGGGTGCTCCTTTCATTGGGACTCTTTCCTTTTTGCTTATACAACTTGTTAGTACTTAGTATTGTTTCTAGGTCACCAACTTCATGTACAAGAGTACTTTGGTTGTTACCTTCTTCTTCTTCATTCAAGGTAGTTTGCTTGAACGAATTACTAAATTCCACCAAAAGCATGTGTTCTACAAATATTTTGTTAGGATAACAACCCTTTATCTTTTCAGCATATTTTAAGTTCATATTGTTGAAATGGCTTGCAAACTCGTCAATTTTATTTATGTTTCTGAAAATGAAATCTCCAATCTTCCATGGAAAGGGGATAATTTTTTTTTCCCTTTTTTCATCGAAAAAATCTAGTGAGAAATGTTATTTCCTTTCCACCTCTGTAACAAACAATTTTTCAGCTACATGATATGGAAGAAAAGAGGGATTTTCTTTAGAAAAGAATATCCTTATGAAACTGTGATTTTCCATCTGTTCTATCGTTCCCTTTTTTTCTAATCATTTTTTATCCTGGTCACATATCCTTGGGGTATTTTCACCAAACAACATCCCTTTAAATACTGAGACAAAATCATTATAAACTTCGTAAAAATACAGAGAGGTCTTATGTCTCCACAATGCCTAATACCGAAAGGTAATTGGATCTATTTCACAGTTCACCCTCTTACTTATAGTCAAGTTTGGAAATTGACAACAATGCACTATAGGAAATACCAAATAGGAAGCAATAAAGAACTTTTTGTCCCTTTTGTAGTGTGATAATTGGGATGAGACTTCGATAGAAGTTAATTTTCCCCAGTCAAAGATGGCATGTTCTTTTGTTGTAAAATATAAAATATATAAAATCATGCGAGAAATGGTAGCATTTCTTTCCTAAACTGTCAACCTCATGAATAGACACGCAATCTCTCGAAAGATTTTTTTAAAAGAGTCGACCTAGATCATGGTTATGTCTTTTGGAATAGACGCGGGATTCTCCAAATATTTAGGCAAGAGGTCAAGGCCATTGTTATGTTTCTCCAGAAAATATATGTAGTCTTCTCCTTTGAAGGTAAGTGTTGTCTCTGTGAGCTTCAACATCTTGCGAAAAACTTGCGGTGAAAGAGAGATGGGGGAATGATATTGGAGTGGTATAATTCTATGGTTTGGAATGTACTTCTCCACACACCATGAAAAAATTTATTTACTGTCAAATACCTCAAGAACACACCCTACGCGAGTGATTCCAGATGCCCAAATTGCATCTTTATGTGCAAGAGGAGAGGAGTAATATGAATATGCTATGGACCACTAAAATTTCTGGTCTTCACGACCAAATATATTTAAAGTATCACCACATAAATATTGTCTAGTAGTTGTTGCCATTACGTTGACGAGAGTATTTTTTTAGCTGAAAAACAACTTGAAATAAATCTTTTTGAAGAGATGAAGATACTATAATCCTTTGGAAAATGGCGAATTAATGAAATTTAATGAGTAATATCCTTGAATATTTCTCCATCAATGACAATATTTTTTGATCCTACACAATCCGTAGTTAGCATTAAACAATATTTAATGCATATTGGAAAAAGAACGAACATGGCGGGGATGAACTAGAGTAGATTTGAAAATGAATCTTTTCATGAACCCGTGAACCCACGGTTATGGATGATCATAAATGATTTAAGTGTAGAAAATCATTTGTTTAGACTTCCATGCAGGAGAAGTAAAATACTTTAGGGGATTGGGACCCGTGACAAATTTGAAGATTGTAATGAGGATGACAGAATTTTGGGTGCAAAGTGGAGATCGCAAAACTTGGAGAATAAAAGTTCAACTATGTGAACCCGCGAAGTTGGAAAAAAGGATAAGTATAATGTAGCAAGGAGTTCGTTCGGACTTGTGACATAGGAAAGTGGATGGAGATGAAGGCCTTCCAACCCATGAACCCGATGAGGAGATTAAGGAAGAGTCCCAAAAACATCTAAGTGTAGAGATTAGTGGAGTATATGGAGAAGAGTGGTGAAAAGAGAAAAATGGTTAAGTGTGGAGATGGAAGGTAAGGGAGATAAGTGATGATATTACTTCACAATTCGAAAATAGAGAGGAGAACATGATACTTAGAAAAATTCTTCATAATCTTTCCTTCAAACCTTTAGACCAGATCTTGAATAACTTAGGCATGCGGAAACGAATTTATGATCTGAAAAGTGCATGATGAAGATGAGACTGGAGTTTGGAGAGTGAAGTTATAAAAGTTCAAAAAATGTCTTCTTTTTATATCAAGGATTTTTTGAATCCAAGAGCGGAAAAATATAGATGACCAAATTTTGGTCAACACCTTCCAAATAAAACAACATATTAAATGACCCCACCGGAGAATGAGTAGATAAGAAATTAGGTACATGAATTATTAGATAAAGTTTTGGTCAAAGAAAGTTTAAGCTCATGTGCAGTTCCAATAGTTCTAAGTCCAAAGAAAGATGGACGATGGAGAGTGTGCATAGATTCCAGAAACATAAATAAAATTACAATTAGGTATAGATTCCCATTACCCTGAATTGATGATTTGATGGATTACTTAAGTGGTGATAAATATTTTTGAAAATTGGATTTGAAAAGTGGGTATCATCATACTAGGATTAGAGAAGGAGATGAATGGAAAAAAACTTTTAAAACGAATGATAGATTGTATGAATGGATGGCAATTCCCTTTGGACTCACAAATTCCGCTAGCACTTTTATGAGATTGATGAATGAAATAATTAAATAATTCATCGATAAGTTAGTCATGGTTGATCTGGATGATATTTTGGTCTATAATCAATCTAGAGAAGAACATGTGAGACACCTTATGTTGGTTTTAGATAAAAAACAACAAGAAAAGCTTCGAGTCAATTTGAAAAAGTGTAGTTTTGTGAAGATAGAATTGGTTTATTTGAGATTTATGATATCTGGAGAAGGCTTGAAGATGGACCAGGAAAATATAAAGGTTATAATAAATTGGCCTACTCCAAAGAATGTTTTTGAGGTAACACATTTCCATGGATTGGAAAGATTCTATATAAAATTCATCAGGAATTTTAGTGGAATATGTGCTCCAATTATAGAAACCATTAAAGGAACCAAACAACCATTTAAATGGACAAAAGTAGTTGATAAGAGTTTTAAATTGTTAAAGAAGAAGATAACAGAAAAAAAGGGGTAAAGAGTATTATCAGTACTTGATCATATAATAAGGAAAACCACTTGAAGATGCCATGTGGATGACAGCAGCAAAAAGGTCTAATTATGGTACAAGTATTGAAGAACTACTGCAAAAATCCCAAGAACAAGTCTTTTCTTCCCCGGGAGTTTGATGCAAGAGCATATTCTACAAAAATTTAGTAGTTGACCTTCTATAGGATCTTAGGAACTTTATGCCAGGAGGTTGGTTTCATCATAGTAATTGTTTTAATTATTTTCCCAAGTTGTAATAGTCTAGGATATTCGAGAAGAAGGTAGTTTTCCGACGAATGTAATAGGGGTGGAAGAGTTAGATAAATTAGGAATTATGTTTGGATTTGATCCTATATTTTAGGATCATAATCAGGTTGTTATAGGCTAAACAGTTTTTTTGTGTAATTTTGGTCAAATCTGATTCTATCTCTATGGATTGGATCGATCTAGTCCTTATTGTATTAAAATCGTTATAGGTGATACCAGTGTGTGAGGTGAGTGTAGAGTGAGAAGTGTGGAAGTATGTAGAGATCAAGAAGGAATTGAGCCTTCCTATTGTATTCGTATTCCTTCAATCATTCTAATAAAAGATAGTTCTGAAAATTGTGTTCTTGTGTATTTGTTTTATTGGATTATATGTATTAAAGAGACAAGCGGTGACGTTTTTTTTTTGCAAGAGATCATGTGAAAGTCCTTGTTGCACGTCTAAATCAAATCGAGACCATAGAGTGAATAAATAGCCATAATCATGTCTCAGAAATGATCCGATTGAAAATTGGTTCTGGTAGAATTCATTCTACAATATAAGTGAGTGGATGGCCATGATCAATTCGAGAGGAATAGATCAACTGTCCACATCATTGTGGCCATCGTGCATCGGAATTTTCTTGTTTCTTATTTCTTTGAATAGGTCCAAAATTTTGAATTCTGGCACACGTGGCATAAGTGGAATGGGAAGGAGAATCGTTATAAGGAGGATATTGATCCCCCATCGATCACAATGGGATTGACAATGATCAAGTTCTAATAGACATGGTTGAAGTATTAAAGGTGATCCACAAGTCAAGATCTAACCCTTGATTGGAGTATCAAATAGATGATGTAGGATTAGCACATATCAACGAAGTACAAAGATATTAACATAAGGAGTGTTGAAACCCCATGGTCTGTGGACCGAAATACATGGCATCCATTTACTTTTCCGCATGGTTCCACACATAGTTCCAGTGTGTGCCACATAGGAAAGTATTTATAATAAACAAACAACATATATTAAATATTCAAATACAAAGATCGATGACCCTCATCATAGTGGACCGTGACCATTGGAGGGTTTAACATGTTGGAGGGCATAAAAAGTTTCGACATCCCGATGTCGAGATACGTCAGGTTCCATGGTGTCTCTGTTGGGGTACATGCTCAACTACATACTTAGTGACATACTCTTTTTTTCCATTTTTCCTATTATTTAGGAGGACTACTATTTATATCATGTTTTTTTATAGTAGTTCTATTTTTAGCCGGTGGATTTATATATGTAATATCATGGGAAAATACCATGGGTTTCCAAAACCATGGGCTCATAATCCACCATTAGGCTCAAATTTTTAACCATTGAACTTCTCAATCTCAATTCTAGAATTGCTCACCATTCACTTTAAACACATGAATAACTGTAAATGTGTTGAACCTGCATAGAATATATCTAGCTAANCATGGTGATAAAACCAATGCAACATCTAAACTCAACTCAACTAGTCAAACTAAAGTGTCAACTGAAAGAGAATATTCTCCAGGTGGAATATTCTCCCCTAAAATAGAGAAGATTGGATAATGACTAATTATGACTAATAAAAAAGGAAAAACCTTAGGAAAAATAAATCCTAGGTGTGTGTGGAGTAACTCCAACACCCCCCTGAACATCACTATGGTGAAATTAAAGAATGGGTCTCGACAACGAGGCCATGTTAGGTACCCAAATAAAAAATATACACTAAAAATAAAGTGAGGAAAGAGGGAAAACCTCATGGGAAAAACCCCCCCTCAAGGTAAAATCTATGTAAAAAGAAGAACTACAATTTCTAGGCAACTCTGTCCTTCACTCCAAGACAACTTCGCAGAGAATGGAACTTTTGCTCGATGAAGGTCTTGGTGAAGATGTATGTCGTTTGTTCTGCTGAAGGACAAAACTGTAAGTCGATGATCCCCTCATGTACTAAGTCCTAGATGTAGTGCATGTGGATATCGATGTGCTTCGTCCATTGTCTCTAAACTAGATCTTTGCAGAAATTCAGGGTGCTCTAGTTGTCACACCAAATGACCGTTGGCCGATGAAATTGAATGCCCAACTCAGTGAGAAAATGTTGTATCCACATATCTTGAATGGTTATGTTAACTACCCCTCTGTACTCTACCTCGGCTGAAGAGAGAGAAATGGCATCTTGCTTCTTGCTCGACCAAAAGATAGGCCCAGAACCAAGATGGAGTGAGTAACCAGATGTGGAATTATGATTAGTGCTATCGCCAGCCCAGTCAGAATCAGTAAACCCGATGTGATATAATGTAGATTTTGTTGCATAATGAATCCCAAAGGTGATGGTGCCATGTACGTATCGAAGGATATGCTTTGCAGCCTTCAAATGTAGCTCATGCGACTCCTACATGAACCTGGAAACTGTGTCAACTACATAGGAGAGTTCTGGTCTGGAGTGTGTGAGATACAAAAATCTCCCCACTAGCTGTGTCTATAGTGTTTTTTCAACTAGTGGAGTCTCCCTGCCATCCTCAAGTTTAACTCCTGATAGGAAAGGAGTCGGAGCAGAGTTGCAGTCTATCATGTGAAATCTCTCAAGGAGATCTCGTGCATACTTGGCCTAAGACAGTTTGATGCCATATGCATCCTAACTGATCTCGAGTCCAAGGAACAAGTGTAGTGGACCCATGTCCATCATCAAAAACCTGTCATGTAGAATCCTCTTGACTGCAACAATCATTGAATTCGAGCAATCGGTGATTAGCAAATCATCAACGTACAGAACTAAAAGTAGAAGTGAATCAGCCATCATGTTCATGTAGACATTTGGATCTAATTTACAATGTACAAATTTATGTGACAACAGGTAGGAGTCCATCTTGGCATACCATGCCCTCGGAGCTTGATTGAGGCCATAAAGGGACTTCTTCAGTCGACAAACCAAATATGAGTCCTGCATAAATCCCTGTGGATGCTCTATATAGATCTCCTCAGAAAGATCATCGTGAAGAAATTCATTCTTCATGTCCATCTGATGGACTTCCCATCCTTTGGTTGTCGCAATGGAAAGTGCCAATCGTATGGAATCCATCTTCGTTACTGGAGAGAAGGTCTCATCATAGTCAATACCATGAACCTGTTGAAAGCCTTTGGAAAAAATCGCGGCTTTGTATCTGCTAATTTGTCTATATGATTCACTCTTGGTTCTGTAGACCCATCTGTATCTAACAAGTTTCCTCCCAGAAGGAAGGGGAACTAGATCTCAAGTCTGGTTCTCGAGGAGGGAGTTGTACTCCTCCTGCATGGCGGATTCCCAAAATGGATTTACAGCAACCTTGTCATAAGACTGTGGATCTGAAGACTGAACCAAGAAAATATGCTTGGAGGGAAATGGTTCAGTGGAAGTGAGTGCAACAGGAGGCTCCTAGAAATAATATCAAGTCCCCCTAGTGTCACCTGGATCACCAACGAGATCCCTTGCATCATGAAGAGTAGTATGTTCCCACTTGGGCCTCTGCTCTAACTCTGCAACTGCATCTAGATTCTTTGACTCTGCATCTGACTGTACTAACTATGAATATAAATCATCTGAGTCCTCTGAATAATAACTCTCATCTAAAGAAGAGTCCGCATGTGCATGCTCATCATCTCGGACAGGTGGAAGAATGAAGGTGTCTGCATGTGGCTGTTGAGGTGCATGTGAGACACTTTTCTCAAATTGGACACTACCCTCAATGATGAGTCAGTATGAGGAAATATCAATAAGCCTATATCCCTTCACACCATTTGGGTATACAACAAAAATGCACTCAGTTCTCTGTGGATCAAGTGCCTTCCTCTTTTCATAGGGAATCTAGGCCCATGCATGTGAACCAAAAATGCGAAAGTGGGTCACTTCTGGTTTGAGGTCGCTCCAAGCCTCATAGGGGGTCTTATCCTTAACATATCTATGGGGATATCTATTTTGGATGTATGTTTCACAATTAAGTGATTCAGCCCATAGTCTATGTGGTAGAGACTTTGCATGCATCATGAAAGATGCCATCTCCTTTAGAGATCTGTTTTTCCACCTGGCAACTCTGTTTTGTTGCGGAGTATAGGGAACTGTTTGTTGCAACTGGATCCCTGCCTCATGGAAAATATCATGGATATCATGATTTACATACTCTCCTCCATTATCAGTTCGAAGGACCTTGATCTTCTTTCTGGACTATGTCTCAACCAGGGCTTTGAAATCTTTGAGGTGTTGAAATACCTCAAATTTTTGCCTGAGAAAGTAGATCCATGTAAAACATGAGAAATCATCTACAAAAATGAGAACAAACCTCACTTTTTTGACCGATGGATGTGGAAAAGGACCCATAAGTTCATTGTGGATCAGATCTAAATGTGTGGAGGCTCTCTGAGACTTTCCCTTGTCGAATTTCTCTTGAGGGTGTTTCCCAAGAACACATCCCTCACACACTCCCTTGGAGAAATGGATGTTTGGTAGACCATAAACCAATATTTGCTTGCTAAGTTGTTGCATGTGTCTGAAATTTAATTGTCCAAACCTTTTGTGCCATATCCTACTACTTTCATCCGCATGAGTAAGCAGTAAAGCAGAATCAGGTTCAATGAATTCAGAAAATGTATACAATCTAGACTGATGATTTACCTCACCGATAGAAACCCTGGAGTTCGTTTGCATGTCGTAGATGTCCACAACATTTTGTGTGAATATGAATTTCTTTCTGGTGTTGGAATTCGTCATCTAATACATGGAGAGAAGGTTGACCGAATGTTTGGGAACATGCAGCACGTTCTCGAAGCTTTCGTTGGTGAGTTCAATCCTTCCTTTGTCGGTGACTTCGATAGAAGAGTTGTCCCCCATCAAAATAGGAGGACCTTTTGCATGCATCCAAAGAAGAATATATTTCTTTTGAGGGAACCATGTGATGTTATGCTCCTGAATCTATGATCCAAGCATTAGGAGAGGAGTTGATGGAAATCAAGGCATGGCTAAAATTACCTTTCCTGGAATTCAGATCTTTTGGCTTCTTCTTCTTGGCACCCTCGGGGATGCGATCTCCAAGGTTGTTTTTATAAAGTATTTGAGACATCAGATATGTTTTTTTTTGCATGCATGCGGATTCTGAATGGAATACTTTGTGACAGTACGTGCATTTCTCCCCTTTTCTTCCCTTTTCCCCTTTGGATCCGTAGGCATCAATGAAGGGTTTTGTGTGCCCTTCCTTCTTCGGATGTGCATGAG